>WNGS01000683.1:137789-149065 GCA_020271785.1 Procambarus virginalis | reverse complement strand
TATATTATATATAATATATATATATATATATATATATATATATATATATATATATATATATATATATATATATATTAGGGGTACCACCTCTGTGCAATTGCAGGGACCCACATCCTCGAAGAAGAAAACAAAGAGCATTCAGAGAAGATCTTGTGGATTCTCACTGAATACTTAATTCTTTTTTCTCCTACCACCCCTATTATTTTTTTGTATGTTTTGTTTTATTTTATTGCAATGCTACAGTTTACAGAGAACACACACACACACACAATATATAACAATTAAACAATCAGCGTTCGAAGACCTCGTCCAGCTCCTCGGAGGTTGGGTGCGTACCCAGGATACAGCACGCATTTCCCCTCTGCACTGCGACACTGAGGCGCTGGAACAGGAAACTGGCTGCTCGTGGGTCTCTAGTTTTCCCAATGAGTTCCTCACCAACCTCCTTTAAAAACTTGAGTGCACATTTACCCCAGGCGCCCAGAGTCTCTGAGCCTATCGGCACGAACCTGTAACAACGTTCTAGGTCTCTGTACTTGTGGATTTTCTGGGTCTCCCTGAAGGTGGCTGCCCCACCTCCCTCCGCTGAGCTGTAACGTAAATAGGTATCAGCCAATGTAGATGCACAGGTGTAATCCCATACGACCTGTTTACCTTCCCTCCATGGCTGCAGGGTGACTCCATCTGGGCGTTTTTGGCTGTTGTCAGGTCTGCACAACTGGGGTTCCCTTTGTGCTGGACACCCAGCTGTAGCCAAACTTCTCTTGATGATGTCATTGACTGCCTCGTGTCTGGCAATCTTTCCCTGTGTCTTACGACAGATGAGACCATGGCTGCCGTATTGGTCTGCCCGTGCCTGGCCGCAAATACACCGGTGCTCGGTGGAGATAGGGGCGGCAAGGCGCAGAGCAACACCAATACTTAGGGCCCGATGATCCAGGCGGGTGCCCAAGGCGGAATTAGGGACTGCCAACAGGAAGTCCCCAGCATGGGGGGCTTGCACAGCTAGGAGACGCGCTCTGTCCTTCTGAGAAGCTACGTCCAGCAATGCTTTGGCGATGTTCTCCACTATGGGGCTATCCCATTTGGCCTGTTTACCGTCGTTTGGACAAGTTGGTCGGTGTGTGAATTGGCGAGTGTGTCCCACCGACCAGCTCCTTCCACAAATTTGGGATCACGAATCCCAATGGAGTTCCTTAGGTATTCTGGTAGTATTTCCTTCACTAATTCACTTGTAGCACTGGTCGAGGATAAGAATGCCGGCAATGCTAACTGTGTCGCCTTGCGAATACCTATACCCCCGAGTCTAACTGGGAGCGTTGCTTGGTCCCACTGGTCATCTTGCAGGGAGAGGTTTAACACTTTCATAGTTATTGTCTTTAGGAGTGAATCGTATTCCGTTAATTTTGGGCTGTCAAAAGAAGGAGCACACCTGAGGAAATAGGTAAGTCTGGGCAAGGCCAGGCACCTTGTAAGAAGGTACAACGCATCATGAGCATCCAAAGCCCCTATTCGCGCCTCCATCCTCCTCAGGTCTTTAAGCTTTTCTTCGAGGACTACCTCAATGGCGTTCGAGCCCAGAGGTGCCCCTAGCAGCACACTGTCGGTGGGAGCGATCACTTGGGCTCCTGGCAATAAGATTTGTACTGCATTTATGATTGGTTGGTTGGACGAGATGATTTCACACTTTGATGGATTTAGTGTAAGGCCTAACTCCTCTCCCCTAGATTTCACTAGCTGAAGATCTCCTAGCAGGGATTCCTGTGTCCCTGCCAGGGTGCCATCGTCCAGGAACCAGATGTTGAATTCGCTGGACAACCTACTTGTGACCTCCTTAGCTGCCATGCAGAAAAGAAAAGGGGCAAGTGGGTCTCCCTGCTGGACACCTTCTGCGGAAACAACTTCATGTTCCCCAAACAACAGTGTCGATTCCCTACTGTACCCTGCTGAAACGAAAGGAAGTAGACAAGGAAAGCTGGTTCGAACTGCTTCCAGTACCACATCCCTTTTTACCTGGTTGAAGGCATTTTTAAAGTCTAATTTAATTAATGCCTTATTTACTGGGAGGTCCTTGATATAGGCTCGTGCTGCATGAGCTGCTGCTTCACAGCCATGGGGGACACCAAACCTAGTTGATGGGGTCGAAGCATCGTTGCAGCGTCTATGCTGATTTTTCTGACAGCTGCCCTAGCAACAAGGCGCCGAAGTGTGTTGCCCACGGCAATGGGTCTGACTCCACCATCCTTCTTCTTAAGGGCACAAAGGGATGCTCCGAAGAAGAACGGTTTAATTGTATCTGGGATCAACCCGGAGAGACAGTCGTTGACAAACTTCGTGATCTCTGACAGCAGTGTCTCGGCAACTTCGCCGAGAACTGGGTTTGTCATCTCCTTGAGGTGCTGAGGTCTTACTCCAGTGTATCCCCCTGCTGAGCCTGGTGGAAATGACATGATGGCTTTGTATACCTCTGATGCTTGGAGGAATAGAGGTCCCATGTCTGGGGCATTTGTGTCCCGAGCAGTGGGTTCCCATGGTCTCTGGGAGGGTGCTTCTCTCTCAGTGAGTCGGCAGTTGCTGTATCTCTAGGGGCGATTGTTTCTTCACTGGTAAGTAACCTAATTGCCCCTACTGTGTTGCCCTCTTCAATTTTCTTGGTCACTTGTGTTCCAAGCTTAAAATTATCATTGGAACTCTTGGGTCTTCCACGACGGTTTTTGCGTTGAGGAGGGATGGGGATCAAGTTGTCAGCTCTGGGGAAATTATTTATTGCCCTAGTGACTGATGAGGCTAGTGACTTGCCTCCTCTTGCAGGTACGCCTAAGCAAATATTGCCAAACAGGAGCAAATTATGCCATGCTTTGATGGTGGCTGCAGCATTAAGATTTTCAGACCGTTCATTCACTTTCCTTAGAAGGTCTGTATATTTCCCTGCTGCAAATGGGCGCGCAGCTTTAGAATGTGGGAAGAGTTCTGGTGGTGGATGCTTTGATGGCCCCCAGGAGGTCATCTGATGACATGAAGTTTGCTGGGATGTGTGGGGGTGCCGGGGGGCCTGTGGGCCTTCCCTCTCTACAGGTACCGTCCATGAACCCTCACAGCCGTTGTGCAGACGTAGGGTTCCATCGTTTCTAAGGCTGTGAGCTTCCTCACAAACCCGACACGTTCCTCTGAGTCTGGGTCCCCCTCTGGGTGCGCCTCTGGGTACATTGTTCCCAGGACCGTGTTCTTGGCTGAGGGGTTCCTGGTTAGTTGGGGGAGTCCCCTCCGTCCCCCGGGCGGGCTGTGACATAGGCGTGGCGTGGGAGGGTGATCACGGGTGGTGGCGGCAGGGGTAGTTAGCTGTCCCTCGCGCTCACCACTCATGTGGGCACTTGTGTCTCCCTCCCTTTTGGGAAGAACCTGAATGCTTGCTGTGACCTGTGCCATATCTGGGTGCATGGAGGGTGACACATCTCTGCAACAGGCACTGTGTGGGCGGTGAATAGGTGGGTGAGAGACGCCCAGCCGCAGGGTGGGTGGGGTGGGATGGCAGGAGGTACAGTGTGCGGTGAGGCCGGCTCGCGGGGAGGGGGTGGGGGTTGACCGGACACCGCTCGCCTTAAGGGGAGGGGGGGTCTGGGTGACACTTAAACACTGGTACAATTTACTTGTATATCACTGCACAATGGTGAATGAATCATACACTTGTAGACTGACACACTGTGAGCTCCATTAACACTAAACATGATTGCTAATTTCTGTTTTCTTTTCCAAATATATTTATATAATCACTGGGTGGCACATGGATGACCCCCCCTCGCCGCACCGCACAACAACACCCCCTCCCCCCACACCTTCACTGTGGGAGGCCTACAGGGCGCCGGCGTGGCCCTCACTGCCCTTATATTCCACACTGTAAATTCACCTGTTTTGATCCATTTTTGTTGAGATGGTCCACTTTGGGCACTTGCCGTCCACTCCTGCACCTTCCCAGGATATTCACACAGCACCTTGTGAAGGCTAGGCTCGGTGGCGCCAGGATGTCACTAGGTATGGCTCAGTAAACAACAGAGCCTCCCTCCACGCGTCCGCCCGCCCCGACACCTCCCGTATATATATAATATATATATATAATATATATATATATATATATATATATATATAATATATATATATATATATATATATATATATATATATATATATATATATATATATATATATATATATTATATATATATATATATATATATATTATATATATATATATATTTATATTGTGACAGTGTTCCCCCCCTTCTAATTCTCCCACGCCTGCTGTAAGAGTCATGTCCACTATTCTCGAGCGTTCTCTACGTTGCAGGCATCAGTTGAACATATGTGGGAGAGAATAGTATTCTCGATGAGCCGAGAAATTTGTGAAAGTATAGTATTTTGGCCTGTGGGATAGGCCCTTTAGGAAGCCTATATGGCGCTGGCTCTTCTGTTCTCCCGCCAAAACTCTGTGGCGTCAGTGTCGCCAGATTGGTTACCGTCAGCGATGTGGCACTGGGAGCCAATGAAACCTACTTTGGAAAATGTGACGTCACATAGGCAAGGGAGTCCAGCCGTAGCGGCGCTTTCGCGCCATCAGTCTCACACGACGCGTCCGAGAGGCAAGACGTACGACCGGTCATCCTATCAAAGTGACGGATTACCGAGCTCCGGTGGATATAAGCGTCTCCGGTTGTCAGCACGCACTCTGTGAGGTCTTCCTTCAACCCAGGTGTGGGTCAGATAAGGAATGGATGGGATATTGAGCAGCAAGTGCTCCAGGACAGGTGCGTTGCCAGAGGTGGGCCGGGCATTGACGTGTGCGACGTCCTTCACAGTTCACCAGAATAGGAGACAGTTTAGTGGCTGCGCCATTCTACCATGAGCGAACCTGGTTGACCACCTGGTCAACCAGGTTGAGCGTGTGATCGACGATCCTGTCAAGTTTGACAGTAACCCTACCTACGTGGAACCCTACGAGTCAACAGTTGGACGCAAGCACGTCGAGAAGTCTTCCCAAATACCTAGTGACATACCTAGACGACGAGGGAATTGACAGTGAGGTGAGCTTCAAGTGCTCTGAAGTCGGGTGCTGTGCGTGTGGAGCTTAAGCAGTATCGTCTGGGACGTCTGATAACTTCACAGTGACATCATAGTGGTGAGAGGCAGTTCCTCTGGGAGTACAGTGACAAGGACTAATTGGGAAACGTACGACGACCGCCGAGACGTAGGCTGGCTGCCGTAGTTGGGAGGAAAGTTGACGGCCAGGAGACCAACTCCAACCCTGCAACATACTGGAGGAGGAGCACGGACCTGCAGTGTACAGAAAGCGGCGAGATGCGAACATCCTAGGAAGTTGGCTGGTGTTTCTGGAGGGTGTACAAGGCGAGAGCCTGGACCAGGAGCTACAACCCAACTGTCATCCTAGGATAGGTGAAGTAGGTGTTTACAGTTACCCTCCCATTTCCCCTTTAGTTAGCTATAGATATTTGTCAGAATATTTTATATGTCGTGAGCAAGTCTCACCTGAATCTAAGTCACAGAGAGCACAGTGTGTGGTGAGGCTACCCAGAGCGCTCACAGTATCCGTTTACATATATCTATGTGTGGGTGTGTGCAAGCACCAGGATTCATTAAGGAATTTACTGTGACTATAATTCATTTCCTGTGATTATATATATATATTAGTAGTGAACCAGACATCGGTGTTAGGCTATGAACCCAGAATTTATATAAATGTCTGTGTATTGATCTCCATGATTTATTGATATAAATGCCTGTGTATTGATCTCCATGATTTATTGATATAAATGCCTGTGTATTGATCTCCATGATTTATTGATATAAATGCCTGTGTATTGATCTCCATGATTTATATATATATATATATGCCTGTGATTTAATTAATGATTTATCTATGTACATGCCTGTGTACTGAATAATCTCATACATGTGAAGTGATTGCGTGATATCTCTTCAAGAGGAAGTATAGATTTAAAGAAACAGTACCGTGATCAAGTGAGCGCATTCACAGTAAATATTATTAAGAATAGTGTATCTTTGGGGCACGGTGAATAATCTCTGTGAGTGCAGTGTGAATAAGATATTAATGGTGAGACCAGTGAAGTGGTGTATCGCGACCTATTAGAATCATAAGTATGTCACGTGAATGATAAATATAGCCATTCGTGAAGAGTTAAAGAAACGGGTGCGCCAGAGTTAAAGAAAACAAGTACTATTCTTTCTCACGGGTACTAGGGCCCGGAATCAGCTGACTCTGACAAGTGACGTTAATGAGGGAGCGTGTTGCCATTTGGTGCGTTCCAGATTATTTGCTGAGGAGAAAGCAGCTGATGTATTTGACTCTTGATATGTTTATTCATGCATATGTTTCTCGTTGTTTTTAAGTAAAATACCAAAACTCTTTGGTGTTTGATATCATCCCCTCCATAGATCTTGTGACTGTGTTAGGAAGTAAGATAGAGTGACAGAATTAATTACTTGCCTGATACCACACTATTTGAGCTTGCTTTTACCACAATTACACCACACCACTGCAGTGTTACTGGACACCTAAAAACACCAGTTGGCGACCTTGAAGGCTGTGTGATAGTTCTTTGCCGGGGCGGGCCACAGATTGAGGGAACAATCTGTGTCTCCACTCATTTACAACTTAAGGCCGGTTGTGAAATCGACTGGGGGTACTCTCCAGGGCGTGCAGTGGCGCCTAGAGGATCGAGGGAAGACCCGTAGAACGACGGTGAGTAAGGGTTATTGTCAGAGCAACCACGTTGAGAGGAGATCTAGACTACTGTTGCTTTAACCCACGAACCATGAACCCCGACATTGGCGACCTTGCCAGGATAACGAGCAAGATCAAGGTTGTAATTGTGGCATTAGATATCAGGCCTAAGTTATCACTCACAGTCACAAGATGGAGGATGATAAAGTAGCCAGTTTTATCGACACGAGAGACGAGCAAGTACTGGAGGAGTGCACCAAGGCACAGCTGCAGACGATCGCCGACCACTTTGGGATCAAGTTGAGAGCTTCCAAAGTGGGAGAAAGAAGACTTGAGATCGTGGCACAGCTCAAGGCACGTGATGAAGCCTTAGGAGAGGAACGGCCACAGACACCTGCCAGTGTGGGAGAGAACTTGAGTATCGGTGGCAGCAGCCGGGGATCCAGTGGCAGAAGGCGCATTATCAAGCTGGAAATAATGAAGCTGCAGCTGGAAGCACAAGCACAGCTGCGCAGAGAAGAAAGAGAAGCACAGCTGAAGCGCGAAGAAGACACAGCTGCGCAGGGAAGAAAGAGAAGCACAGCTGAGGCGCGAGGAAGCAGAGCGAGAAGCACAGCTGCGCAGAGAAGAAAGAGAAGCACAGCTGCAAAGAGAAGAAAGAGAAGCTCAGCTGAAGCGCAAAGAAGCACAGCTGCGCAGGGAAGAACGAGAGGCAGAAGCACAGCAGCGTAGAGAAGAACGAGAGGCACAGCTGAAGGAGCGCGAAATAGATGCTAGGACGAAGCTGCAGGAGGTTGAAGCGAACAAGGAGATTGAGCTGAAGCGAGCGGAGCTAGGACTAGTTCAACCTGCCCCACCACAACAGCAGGAAGACCGCCGAGTGAGAGAGAGGGATTTGCCCGTCTTCGTGCCTAATGAGGCTGAGGGCTTCTTCGAGCATTTCGAAAGGGTCGCTACGTTGAAGAAGTGGCCGAGGGCAGAGTGGGCGGAGCTAGTTCAGGGAAGGCTCACTGGTGAAGCTCGTGAAGCTTACAATATGCTC
This sequence comes from Procambarus virginalis, assembly GCA_020271785.1. Taxonomy (NCBI): domain Eukaryota; kingdom Metazoa; phylum Arthropoda; class Malacostraca; order Decapoda; family Cambaridae; genus Procambarus; species Procambarus virginalis. The sequence goes on along the minus strand of WNGS01000683.1, from coordinate 141,269 downwards.
GACCTCCAGGAATGTACCAACTATGATGCAGTAAAACGGGCCGTGCTCCATTCGTTCAAGCTGACGCCGGAGTGCTATAGAAAGAGGTTTAGAGAATGTACCCGATCGCCAGGAAAATCGTATGCGGAGACGGCGAGGGACATGGAAAGGAAATTCTTGAAATGGCTGGAGTCGGAAGGAGCAAGGTCGGCTGAAGACATCAAGGGGCTGATGGTCATGGAAAAGTTCATGTCTGTGCTCTCTCCCAAGATTAGGATGAGAGTAAAGGAGGCGAACATCAAGGACCTGAGAGCCGCGGCCGATCGAGCAGACATGCTAGAAGAAGCCTTACGTCCACGTCGAGAGGGACAGCACCGACCGCCCGCATTCTCCAGTTATGGGAGAAGTAATAGAAGGTCGGACGGATGGAGGACAGGACCGAGTTCTCCCAAGTCCTACCCCTCAAGTGGAGACAATAGGGGACAGAAGAGTGCTGTGGAACCGTCGAAGAAGTCCCCGACGGAGAGCTCGGGAGCTGTGGCTGTGACGAAGGGGTCGACAGATGGTGCGAGAAAGACACTCGGGACGTCGGCCTCTGGAAGTGTGGCAAGGGCGAGCGGCGGTGGATGGTCACCAACGGGGAAGATTCGCTGCTACAATTGCGGAATACCCGGACACGTCGCTCGCGAATGCAGACGTCCTAAACACCGGGGGAATGTAGCCTTCGTGAAGACAGAGGACCAGATGGCTGATTGGGTGCGGGATGGACCCGTACTTAGTGGGGAGAAAAGGATTCACCCGTTTGTATGTGAAGGAACCGTAAGGATGGGGGACGCAGACCCCATCCCAGTGAAGATGTTGAGAGACACTGGGGCAGACTTTACCCTAGTGAGCGAAGCCCTGTTCCCTGAGAACTACGGGGATACCAGTGTGGGAGTGGCGAGTGTGACCACTGTGGGAGGCCCAGTGCAGATGCCCCTACACCGGGTAACCCTGAGTTCGGATTATGGATGCCAAACCCTAGTAGTGGGGGTCTGTGCATCGATGCCCAAGATGGAGGCACAGGTCATCTTGGGAAATGACGCATGTGGAGGACGTGTCCTCCCGAACCTCTTGAAGGACGAGGAGTGCTTGGAGCACTACAGGAAGAAAGGCGGAGTGTTCGACGCCTATGGGGACGAGAAAGGAATCGCCATGGAGGCGTTCCCTGTATGTGCCGTAGTTCCGAGGCAGTGCGGAGGACGAGGAGGGCGTGGATCTGATAAGGCCGACGAGGAGACGTCCGCCGGCCTGGGAATTGATCACCTCGTTATGGAACCCGGAGAGCGAGTGGAGGGCGAAGGCAGCCCAGAAGGTGAGGTACAGGTGACCCTCACCAGTTCTCTCGGGGTGGACCGCACTAGGCTCGAGGAGCTGCAACAGGCAGAATTCCCCAATTTGATCCGTGAGGCAAATGAAGGACGTGATGGTCCTGAGAAGCCCACTCACTTTTACAGGCATAAAGGCATACTAATGAGGCAGTGGAGACCTGTGAGGATAGAGGCCGGAGAGGCATCTCTAAGTACAAGACAGCAGGTAGTGTTGCCGGCCCAGTGCAGAGCGACAGTGTTGGATCTGTCACACTCTGTTGACTCTGCGGGTCACCTGGGGGTGACCAAAATGTTGCATAGGATCAGGGATCATTTCTACTGGCCAGGTATGGACGCCGACGTGAGGCGTTATTGTAAGACGTGCTTACCGTGCCAGAGGGCGGGGAAGAGCCAGTCCGCGATACCAAAGGCCCCGTTAGTCCCTGTTCCAGCGTTTGGGCCTGCATTCGAGCGTCTGTTGGTCGACGGAGTAGGACCGTTGCCACGGACAAAGAGAGGGAATACCTACCTAATGACAATAATGTGTGCGTCAACCAGATTTCCGGAAGCTGTCCCGATGCGGCGTTTGACGTCAAAAGGAGTAGCCGGGCAGCTAATACGATTTTTCTCTTGGGTAGGAATGCCCAGAGAAATTCAAACGGACTGTGGAAGCATTTTCCAGTCCAAGTGGTTCAGGCAAACAGTGACAAGCTGGGGAGTGACACAGATTCGGTCGTCGCCCTACCGACCACAGTCGCAGGGGGCGATCGAAAGGTTCCACTCCACTTTGAAGACGATTCTGAGGGTGTTCTGCGCTGAGCAGGGAGCTGAGTGGGACGAGGCAGTATACCCTGCGTTATTTGCCATCCGTAACGCAGTGGTGGAATCACTAGGTTTCTCACCTTTCCAGCTGATATACGGACACGAGGTGAGAAGTCCTCTGTCCATGCTGAAGGAACAGTGGACACCAGGGGTGACCGTGGGAGCGGTTAATGAGTACGTTCTAAAGTTTAAGGAGCGGCTCACCTTAGCAAAGGAACTGGCTGGAAAGCATCTAAAAGAAGCGCAGCGCAAGATGTCGGAATGGTACGATAAGAGCGCTACGCCGAGGGAGTTCCAAACTGGGTCCCAGGTGATGATATTACTGCCGGGCAAGAGCAGAGTGAATGAGCCACGGTTCGAGGGACCGTACCATGTGCTACGGCGGTTGGGTCCTGTGACGTACGAGATTGGTAAGCCGGATAAACCCCGCAAGAAACAGGTGTGCCATGTCGACCGCCTAAAACCTTTCTTCCTTGAAGAAGGAGGAGCCGCCAAGCTGGACCGGACGGCGACTCAAGAACCCCAGGAAAAGGTGATCCTGTGTGTGCAAGTGGACCAAGAGCTTCCAGAGGAGGAAGGGAAATGGTCCAGGGCGGACGGTACCCGTCTCACCAATACAGAGAGTTTGTCTAAGATCAGGGACAAGCTACAACACCTGAACGAGCAACAGAGCGCGGACCTGACGAACCTGTTAATGGAGAACGCCTCCCTCTTCACCGACGTGCCCCGACGTCACCGAAGTGTAACGCACGAGGTGGAGGTGAGGGACGCCAGGCCCGTCAAGCAAAGCGCGTACAGGGTAAGCCCGGAGAAGCGAGAGCTAATGAGGAAGGAGGTGGAGTATCTCCTTGAGAACGACCTCGCGGAGCCCAGTACAGTGAGTGGAGTTCTCCATGCCTGCTAGTAAAGAAAAGCGATGGAACATTCCGCTTTTGCATGGACTACAGGAAGGTAAACTCCGTCACTGTGGCCGATTCCCACCCCATGCCAAGGGTGAGTGATTGCATTGACTAGGTGGGCAGTGCGAGGTACGTATCCAAGGTCGATTGCTCAAGGGATACTATCAAATCTCCTTGACTCCCGCAGCCAGGAAAATATCGGCCTTTGTGACTCCGGATGGGCTGTACCAATATAAGGTGTTACCCTTTGGAAGAAACAGTGGGAGCTGTTTTCCAAAGGATGATGAATGGTGGCTCAGGGGCGCCAAGGGCTGCACAGTATATATAGACGACATCGTTGTGTACGCCGATGATTGGAAAGCACTTGGAAAGGCTCGGAGAGTTGTTCAGAAGGCTCGAGGAGGCAAACTTGACTGTGAATTTAGCAAAAA
>WNGS01000683.1:120466-132706 GCA_020271785.1 Procambarus virginalis | reverse complement strand
GTTTTGTTAAAGTGGTGAATCTTAGTGTCGCCTGACATATGTGGCAGTGATGGTACCCCCCTTTGAATTTCAGGACAATCTTTTAACCACCTGTTTTGAACGGTTTGAACGGTGTTAGTGTTCGTTGAAACAAGGTCCTTGGCAAGCACTGTGCGGCATGCTTGACAGCTCCACACCCTTATGATGTGCTGAAGTGAGTGTACCATTGTCGGTGTCCGTGTTGGGTTACACGCTCCTGCCTGTATCAGGGCCACCGCGCACATTTTTATAGGTTTGGTCACAAGGGTCATCTGGCTGCAACGTGCGACTTGGGAGCAACGGTAGGTGCATATTTTCGTGTGGAGGATTTTCCGCCCCATTGCAGTTGCATTCAGACCGTTCTGAGAACAGTGTGGAATCCTGTGCATGAGGTGCCTGATTGCCTGTCTGTTGCTCTGCCTGTTGCGCGCAGGTCTACGACTTTTGCGACATGTCTGGTAACTGCTGTGGCTCCTCCTGGGTTGTTGAGCGGTGGTGTGGGTGTCGGCCGTCACCTGCGCTGAGTTGTGTCCATGTCACAACTTGGACATGGAGATCCATATCCCTCCCCCGTCTGTGGTGTAGTCCCGGCTTCTGGGGGAGTGGGTTCTTCTGTTTTGGAGAGGATTGCTTCGGCTGGTGGAGGTGCTTGCCATGCCTGTGTGTCTCGACGACTGTCGTTCTGATGCTTCCATCCCTTTGCAGAAACGTGCGCGCCGGTATTCCGAGGCGTTTTCCCTAGATGACGTCGACAGTGTGTGCGATGTGGCCTCTGTGGATTCTTTGGATGGTGTGGTGCGGACCATGTGTTGCGGTGACGGTGTCCGATCCTGCGGTGGGGCCTGGTAGGAGTGGTGTGGTGTGGCCTGTCTCAAAGTGACGTGGCATGCTCAGAGTCTCTCCCCTTCGTAGTGTGCCTTGGGAGGAGGCAGGGGAGTATGGTGCTCTGGAGTGCCCCACTGTCGGTGGCGAGGCTGTTTGGGGTTCAGAGTTGCTTCCTGTGCTCCCCCCCTACCCCCTGCCGTTGGATCCCGCGGTGGGGTGTTTCTTGGTGATCAGACCTTGTGATAGTGCTGAAAAAGGATGTGCACCGGGGGGGGGGGGGGCCTTAGCTCCTGTGCCCAGTGGCGGGTAAATGCCGCGCCTGGCATTTAGTGTCGCCTTTATAAGGCTTCGTTCCTTCTTCCTTCGTTGGCTCGGTCTGGAGGGTGCCTAGTCCAGACTGCTTAGGTCATGACCAGTGAGGATCGGTGCTGGCATTTTCTGGGATGCCCGGTGCTGCCGGTCCCGTGTGCTCTTCCACTATCTGGGTGCCATGGGTGAAGGAGTTTGTTTATGGGGTGCCGGATATGATGCCTATGCCGATGGCGCCACCTGGTGGCCGAGCGTCCTCTCCCAACATACTGCTGTGGAAAGCGTACTGCTTGTGCTTTTCGATGCAAGACTTCCAAGGAAAATATTAGTGTACGTCATGAACACAAAATGCCGCCCTGCGGTGCGGCATGTCTCACTGTCCCGTACACCGCTGTTTTTTTGCCGCTCCTCTGTCTTCGGCTCCTAGCAACTTTTGACCCTTATCCTTCTCCACATTCGCGCGACTCCTAACATCTGTCCTGGTGCATTTGAGAGGATACGCCCTTCATGCAAACCGCACCCACTGTCAAGAAGAAAAAGAAAGCCTCACTCCTCACAGTAAGTCTCTGCTTCCTGTTGCTTAGGAAGTGCTCCATTATCCACTGGAGCACCTTACCAGTTCCTCTTGCCTGTTTCTCCAAATTATGCACCAGGCTTTTTTGGTGTATTGTATCAAAGGCATTCTAACATTTTAAAGAAAATGCAGTCGGCCCACCCTTCTCTTCTTGCTTGAGCTTTATCACCTGGTCGTAGTATTCTATTAAACCTGTGAGGCAAGATTTACCATCCCTGAACCCATGTTGTTTGTGTGTCACGTTGGTCCTTGTCTCCAGATGTGATACTAGTTTTTTCCCACAATCTTCTATATAACCTTGCACGGAATACAAGTTAGCGGACTGTTGTGTCACGAATCCACAGTAAGGCTCGTGGACTAGAGCTTTTCTTCAATTATCAATGAGCCACCTGGTCTTATATATTTCAGTTTAAATAGGGCTAGGGTAAAGTGAAACTGTAAGTAAAATCCACCAGTTTACTGGGCGAATTTATCTACCTGACACTACTTCTTATATACACAAATCTCTCTATGCATACTCACAATCAAGTAACAATAAAGTGAATGAACACAAAGTGCATGTCATAGTAGGTAGATGTCACTAGACCATAATCACATAACAACATTGGTACACTACTCAATTCAAGACTGGCTGGAGTTTGTCAACATGGTGGGTAGTGACGCTACATAACCAGAGTGACGTCTAAAGAATAAAGTCTAAGCATGTTCATTAATATCATAGGTCAATGAACTTGCCTTCAGAAAAAACTAAGTCTCAACTGGACTGACAATGTCTAAGCTCTTTTCTATATTAGGCAGAGTCCACAATGATTGAAATGCGACAAAGTCAATAACTCTATGAAAGTTAGAGTTCACAATGACATGATACATGGTAAAGTCAATTACTTGTCTTCAAACGTTAGAGTTACAATGGTTGGAAAAGTGGCATAGTCAGAAATCTCCTCTCAATGTATAAATCCACAAACTCCTCACCAGAGGCAGAGTCCACACAGACACAATAATATGACAATAGTTCTCACGTCCATATGTACGCACATTCGAATAAATGAATTATTATTATTATTTTTACTATTATTATTATTATATTATTATTATTATTATTATTATTATTATTATTATTATTATTATTATAGTATCTCTATGATAAATATTACCAAATCTAAAGGCAGCTTATACAGGTGAGGGAAAGTCTTTATGTGATACTGCAAGACCAGAGGGAGAGAAGGTCAGACTCTGGAACATAAGAAAATTATTATAAACGTTTATGATATATTAATTTTCAATTGGGATTAGAAAAATAGGAATAAACGTTGAATTTAGAATTAGAAGTCTTATATAAATATTAGAAAAAACTTCAGCATAAGAGTTGTGATTAAGTGGGAATAGCTAAACGTTGAAATTGAAGAATAATTTTATTTAAAATTGTTAAATTAAATAATGATAAATACAAGGAATGGACAGTTTCTCTGCTTTAAACTAAAAGATGTTCAGTATTTGGAATGTGACTCATGGACCTGCATGTATATATTTTTAATGTCTAAAGAGACACAATATATTGTTGTAACAACAGTCAGTTGATGGTGAAGGCTAACTCCTGCTGATGGGGTGAAGTAAGGGTGTTTTGAAGCAGGGGTACACAGGCCAGCCAGTGGGTTCAGGGTAGACGATGATGCCTCTACCGAGGAAGGCGCCGCTGAATCCAAAGGTTCCATCTGTAATGACGTGATGGTCGCCCAGGGTCACCGCAGCCATGTCCACCACAGGGTCTTTTCCTCCTGTAAATTACACAGAAGTCACTTAAGTGATCATTAACCCTTAGATGGTTACAGTTAATGTCTTATCTCATATGGCAAATCAGCCCGTCCTCAGATCAAATCCATTCCATCCAGTGGTCGACCCCAAAGACGCATTCACCGATTTTAACTTTCTGTTCATTCAAAACAGAACTTTCCTAATATATTAAAAAATAATATTATATATAAGCATATTGTGCATATTTAGGCACTGGTTAGGTTAGGTTAGGTGTTTGAATTCTGTTGGTGATTACTTGTATTTGTAGTACGTGGATGAAACATTTACAGTGTTATAATTCGACAACCTGTCGAATTTCGGTGAAAGATGAAGCATTTCAATCCATCTTCGATTCAAGTCCATTACATCCAGCGGTCGACCCCACAGACGCATTCATAAATTGTAACATGCTCTTCATTCAAAATGGGAACTTTCTCAAATATAAATTAATATTATAATATATTAGCATATTGTGCATATATAGGAAATATCAAATTTATCCTAGAACATAACAACACCACAATAAATTTTCTGGACACCACGATGTACGTGGATGACACAACCCAACACCTGAACACGAAGGCGTATTACAAACCTACGAACCTTCACGCACACTTGAAGTTCGATTCATGCCATCCGCTAGCCCTAAAGAAATCATTCTCGCTAGGATTACGCCTTAAAAGAATAAACAGCAACGACGAAACCCTCTACCCCAGTTAAACGACCTATGGGAGATGTTTAGGCATTGAGGTTACCCTGAGGAAACGCTGAACCACGCCCAAGAGAAATTACGCGGAATGACCAGAGAACAACTTCTTAGGCCCCTGGCACCACGGTTGGAGGATAGGAGATGGATTCTCCCTTGTGGGAAATTTTACCCACCATATCTATTAATCATCTAAGAAATGTATTATTTCTATATCAAATCAAAATCGTATCAAAAATCATATCAGAATCACAATAGATTCATTATATATCTTGATCCTAGATGATAATGCCACTTGGATCACGTACGCATATGGCCCTATAGATGCCTACGTGACTTTGTGCATGATCTCATGGATCCAGAAGCTTCTAGAAGGATCTGTTAATTAAAAAAATTATTGGAACATGGATTCAATATCCGGTAGGGATTATAAATCGAATCCATAATAAGAATCAGTAGTAAGTACTAGCAAGTACTACTTATAATCTTTATATCCTATATCTAATTTTATTATAATCACATTTTATCTCAATCATAAGTCTAGACTGTAAAAATAATCAATCAATATTCATAGAAGACTACCGTGCTCTGGGAGCATGGTAGGGGCATCTGGGATGGGAAGCGCCCACAAGAGCCCACGCGACCACGCGTTTGTTGACAACTGTGAACACGTGTGACGGATCCTTAGCGAACATTACTAGCTCTAGGACACCTTATCTAATATCATTATCACTAGTGAACACTCTCTAGAACTGGGGGAGTACCTGGACAATATCTACAAGGAAAATCCTAGAACATTTATGTAAAATACGAGTGTATAGTGGAGCTCACAGTGACACGGTTTCCACCTTCATTCCTAATCTTCATCAACTATCATCCTTCTGCCACTGGAGGGACAATCATGTAGCAACGCTACTAGTACATCATACAGCAACACTGTTATATATAAAATATCGTACCTAAACTCGCGACACGAGAGTTATCAGTCTGGCCCACAAGTCAGACAAGGCAACCGGCTGGCAGAGAAGTATATTGAAGGTTATGTTGGTATATAGTTGGCCAATTGTATGCTTGTGTGACTTTAATATACCACTATAAGTTTGTCTGTTGGTTATAAAGCGAGGCAACGCCTCATATCTCAGTAAGTTTATTAATATCGTTGAACAGCAGTTGAGTCTTATCCAAGCTCTAGACCTCATGAGTGTCCATTGTGTCAGAAAAGATTCAGTCGCAATAAATAAACATGACCTCATAGTTGTCCATGGCGTTGGAAGAGATTCAGTCAGGCTGACTGTACTTCATCATATAAATTGAGTATACTATAAATACATTGCATATATACTTTAATATATAAATTAAGTTAACCATTGCTTGCTTAGTTATTTTTTAAGTAATCATATAAGTTCATTTCATTGAATATAATTTTAGTACTTAGTACCAGTACTTAGACCATATTTAGGTCATTTATCATACTTTTACAATTTACAATTTAAGTTGTTTATAGTATAAGTGTATTGGCTGTTAATAGCTATGGTGCTAGGCTAGACTGTGAATGTTTAAATCTCTGATTTAAACAGAGCCAGTGTTCAGTCAAATAACTGAATTTAATAAATCTCATCCTTGTATAAATTACAAGCTGATGTGAGATACCTGTTGGCAGGTGGACTGTGGATCTTCAATCAACCTATCAACTAAATCATTCACCCACCTGCCCCTTACAGCCAACAATCTGTCATTAGGAAAAGAGGAGGTAGGATTTACAACCCTAGCTAGAGATTTTAGTTTAATTAATTTGCAGACAGTAATTTTTAATTTAGTTCAGTACAAGTCTCTGGTAGTCTCCTCTTATATCAATCCCAGCAGGTTTTTCCCACATTTTTGGTCCTTCGAACTGGATATTTATGGTCCTTTCTTTAACAAATATTATTCCAACAAATAAATAAGAAACTTCTTGATTTTGCATTGGAATAATTTTTACATATTCTAGCCTAACCTAGCATAACAGCCAATAATATTTCTCATAGCTATATATCTAAGTAAACAAATTGTTTGCAGTGGCTTAAGCCACTATATACATTAACTGCTAAGCAGTCATAGCATATTAATATTGTTCTGTGTTAAGAAACCACAGTACTTAATCTATCAGTGTCAAAGACAACTGCATCTTAATCATATATACCATTATTTACCCCACTTGTGGTAACATTACATACATATTTAAGTGCATTATCTAGCATTATCTCTAATCAACTGATTTTCAGAGCTGCTCATTACATAATATTCATTAAAAAAGGTTTTTATCACTGTAAGAGCATTTCATTACAAATTAACCATAATCAACTACATCAAACCCTATTACAGGTAAAACCAGTAGGCATTCTACTGTATTTATCAAACAACTATTAGGGTAACAGATCTTGTAATAACTTTGCAAAAATAGTGCCATTTACTATTTTTTAAAAATTATTACAGGATTTACCAACTTGGCGTGTTCGTGCATTCGGGTCACAAACCAAACTATTACAGTACTTTTGATAATTTAGCACCTGCTACAACCAGATTCCAGGGAGGAAATGAAGGACGATCTTTGGAATCATTACCTAAGTAGACAGAAAAGCTCATTTATCAAAATACATTAACATCATACATATTTATGAGAAAAGAGAAAATATCTCAGAATCTCTGAAACTCGGAAAAGGTCAAAATGGCTGACAGTGTTCCACCAGCAGCTGAAACAGGAAATAGGAGGACACTTATTGGTCTACAAAATCACCTAACTCAACTGATTGACAAATGCCAAAAGTTAGCTAGACAACCATCTCCTGATTTAATATTTCTGAATACCAGAGTAAAAGCAGCTGTTGATAAGTATGAACAAATCAAACGCCATGCAGAGATTTATCTAACAGAAATGGCTACTGCAGATTTAACACGATGGGAACTTCAGGAAATCATTGCTGAAATGACAATGTATGAAGATAAAATCCAAGATCAACTTGATCCTTTAATCAAACAAATATCTCAAGCAGGAACCCAATCCAATGTGAGCTCATCCACTCAACAGAGCAATGCAACTATCACACATATAGCAGCAGAGCTCCCTAAGGTACATTTACCATATTTTGAGGGTAAGGATGAAGACGATTGTTATACATTCTGAAGAGCCTTTGATTCTATAATCAACTCCAAAGCTTCTCTCAAAAAGGCGACAAAGTTCCAATATTTGCAAGGCCAGTTACGGGGAGAGGCAAGGCAGGTCATTGCTAATTTGTCATTAACAGATGATGATTACGACCATGCCTTACAGTTGTTACAAGATAACTACAGTGATAAGGAGACTGCAATTGCCCATCTCTCATACAAATTATTGGATTTACCCTCTCCAAATAAAAGTTATGAATCACTACAATCATTTCGATTGTCTATAGAATCAATCATCAAAGCCCTCAGTACAAAAGTACCTGTAGGAAATACAGAGTGGCTTACAAAGTTAGTCATTCAAAGGAAACTTCCTAATGAGGTCGTAGACAGCCTATGCACCCATTATAACACCAACATCTTATCGCAGAGCCAAATCTTTGATCGACTTCGAGCTTACGTACAAAGATTACGAAGCCGAGGAAAACTTAGATCACAAGAAAAAATCACCAAAGGTGAATCCACGGACAAAAACAAAAATGTCCAAACTGGCAGTCAAAAATCAAGGCAACAAAACTCCTCTTCTGCAAAGTGGAAACAGAGTAATGTTTGCTCATATGCTATATCCCCCACGGGTAACAGAACTGTAGGAAATCAAGCTCGCAAGACAGATAAGACAAAAGGAGCTGCAAGTGCCTCAAAATGCCTATTCTGTCAGAAAGCACATACTATTTATCAATGCACAGTTTATGAAGACCGTGCCAGTCGAATCAATTGACTGAAATCTCTGAACAAGTGAATCCGTTGTCTACGGAAGCACGATACAAGTGAATGTAACACTCAATTGCAAAACTGCCAATATTGTCATAAAAGTGTACATCACACAGCACTCTGTGGTGATATCAACACTCAGTCCAGATCACAGACATCCAATAATCAACCTGCATCTCAGGCAAAGCCAAAAGATGATACCACAACAGCCATACAATACTGTACAATAATGAGTAATGTCAATGCCTTAGATACAGAAATTGTTACAACAGCCATATTGCCTACTGCACAGCTAGAATTATGCAATCAAGGAATTTGTATTCAAACAAGAGTTTTTTTTTTATCAATGTTCACAGAAAACCTTCATCTGTAAAAAGATGGCAGAAGATTTACAACTTAAATCTTCAAAGCATATATCTACATCCATATCTGGGTTTTTTACCAGTTCAGGTCGTTGAACCTTTCCGGAAGTACAACTCATTGTCTGTCTAGGTACATCCCAAAGGACAGTCAAAGCCATAGTAGTTTATAAAATTCCTACTGAAATAGAAGTGACTGGTCTGGCAGGAACAATTAAATTCCTAAAAGAAAAAGGAATCCAATTAGCAGATCCTCTGCTCGATTCTGACTACATAGGGGATATCGAAATCCTGATTGGAGCTGACTACTATCATCGATTCATTCTGGGATCAGAGGAATGTATGGGTATGAATATACTCAAATGAGCAGGAGGCATATCGATGACAGGACCTATATGAGATCTTGAACCTTCAACTCCTGAAAAATCACATCATATAGAAACTGTAATCGTGGCATGGCTAGGCAAAGAACAGTCGCCACTTAAAATCCCCCACATGATTGATGATGGATTGGAATGGGAACATCAATTGTGGGAACTTGATGCTATAGGAATAATTCCTGAACAACCAAGTCCTGATGATTTCTGTGCATACAATCAGTACTTAGAAACTGAACAGTACCATGATGGACAGTACTGGGTAAGGCTACCATGGAAAATCAACCATAAAACCTTACCTACCAATTATCACATGGCTTATAGTCAATTTAAATCTCAATTAGCAAAGCTAAGAAAAAGGCCTGAGCATTTAAAACTCTATCATGAGATTATTGCTCAACAATTAAAGAATAAGTTCATCGAAGTCGTGAAACACGACAATAAGCAAACAGGCCATTTTTTACCACACATGTCTGTAATGAGAATCAAAAACAACTCCTTTATGAATAGTTTTTAACTGTAGCTCTAAATCTGGACCCCAAGGAACCAGTCTAAATATTTGTTTGCAAACAGGTCCAATTCTAACTCAGAAATTGTATGACACACTGTTGACGTTTAGACTTAATAAATATGCATATTCAGCAGATATAAGTAAGGCCTTTCTAAGAGTTGGCTTGCAGGAAGAAGACAGAGACTTCACTAAGTTTCTATGGGTAGTGTGACGGTGTTCCCCCCCTTCTAATTCTCCCACGCCTGCTGTAAGAGTCATGTCCACTATTCCCGAGCGTTCTCTATGTTGCAGGCATCAGTTTAACGTATTCATTTCCTGTGATTATTATATATATATATTAGTAGTAAACCAGATATTGGTGTTAGGCTATGAGCCCAGACTTTATTTAAATGCCTGTGTATTGATCTCCATGATTTATATATATATATGCCTGTAATTTGATTAATGATTTATCTATGTACATGCCTGTGTACTGAATAATCTCATATACATGAAGTGATTGCCAGTGATATCTCTTTAAGAGGAAGTATAGATTTATAGAAAAAGGCAGCGATCAAGTGAGCGCAATCACAGTAAATATTATTAAGAATAGTGTATCTTTTGGCACGGTAAAAATCACTTAGAGTGCAGTGAGAATAAGATATTAATGGTGAGACCAGTGAAGTGGTGTATCGCAACCTAGTGGAATCATAAATATGTCATGTGAATAGTAGATATAGTGGTTTGCGAAAAGTTAAAGAAACAAGGATCGTGACAGAATTAGAAAACAAGTACTAGTTTTTCTCACGGTTGCGAGGGCCCCGATCAGCTGACTTTGACAAGTGAAGCGAGGGGTTGCCGTGTGTTACCATTTGGGTGCGTTCCAGATATTTGCTGCGGAGTGAACAGTTGTTATACATTGATCCTGATATGTTTATTGATGCACATGTTTCTCGTTGTTTTTTTTAAGTAAAATACCAAAACTCTTTGGTGTTTGATATCATCCCCTCCATTTATCTTGTGATTGCCAAAAGGAAATAAAAGAGTGACAGAAATAATTACTTGCCTGAGACCACACTATTTGAAATTGATCTTACCACAATTACCACAATCACACCTCACCACTGTTGTGTTACTGGACACCTAAAACACCAGTTGGCGACCTTAAAGGCTGTGTGATAGTTCTTTGCCGGGGCGGGCACACAGTGAGGGAACAATCTGTGTCTCCACTAAGTCTACAACTTAAGGCCGGTTGTGAGATCGACTGGGGTACTCTCCTGGGCGTGCACTGGAGCCTAGAGGATCGAGGGAAGACCCGTAGAACGACGGTGAGTAAGGGTTATTGTCAGAGCAACCACCTCGAGAGGAGATCCAGCCTACCGTTGCTTTAACCCGAACCGTGATTACCCCGACAGTAGAGAACCCAAAAGATATCAATAGTCCTGTAGTGACTTTCAGATATTCATCAGTACATTTCGGAGTGACAAGTAGTCCATTTCTATTGCAAGCAACTCTAGATACTCATCTGAAGAAATCATCAAGTCCCTATAAGGCTGAAATAAGTCAGAATCTATATGTAGATAATTTTCAAGGGACAGTTAACAAAACTATTGAACTGTTACAATTATATCAAGAGGCCAACAAGGAACTACAAGGTGCTAACATGCCACTACAATCTTGGGCCTCTAATAATGCAACATTGAATAATCAAATAGCAAGAGATTACCCTGAATATCACGTTCCAGAATCACAAAAGGTGTTAGGTATGGAGTGGGATCTAATCTCGGACACAATTTCAATCAGATCTGTACCAGTAAATTAAAGCATTGCTACAAAAAGAGGTTTGCTTTCTCAAGTTTGCAAAGTATTCGACCCACTTGGTCTACTAAATCCTATAACTATCAAGTGGCGTTTATTGATGCAAGAAGCTTGGAAGATTAAAGTTGGTTGGGATGATCCACTTACAAAAAGCTTGGATGGAAGTGGCTCAAGAACAAACTTTAGTTGAAAAGATAATCTTTCCAAGACACATAGTCAAGGAAAACGATGAAGTAACACTACATGTATTCGCAGACTCATCAGCCAAAGCTTATGGAGCTTGTGCTTACTTAGTGACTTCTAATCAATCATATCTTATCTCCTCTAAGGCCAGAGTCGCTACATTAGAAAAGAGGACTTGGCCTCAGATGGAACTAACAGCACTGCTAATTGGCACACGCTTAGCTGTGCATATCAAACAAGTCTTGTCTACCATGAACATCAAAGACGTCATTATATGGTCTGACAATGAAGCTGTCTTACAATGGGTACGAAACGACAACTGTCCGACTCCCTATGTAAAAAATCACGTCTCAGAAATTAAAGAAATTTCCGCAGGCTTTCAATTGTTGCATGTACCAACAAAAGATAATCCAGCTGATCTTTTATCAAGTGGTATGACGTTTAAACAGTTTGCAAAGGTGGAGATTTGGTTTCATGGGCCAAGATGGTTAGTGAATAGTAGTTGGCCTGAACAAAAGCCACACGTCATCACGACACGAACCATAACTACCACCAGGCATCAAGCTCAAATATCAGTCTTGGATTGTACTCATTACTCCTCGCTTATCAAATTAATCAATGTAACACAGAACGTGTTTCAATATCTCAGGAAAAGAGGTATAAAATACACTTTTCCAGATGCACTTATCTATTGGGTAAGACAAGCCTAGAGAGAAACTTATGAGAATAACTATGAAAATCTTCCGCATAAGTTAAAACACAATCTCGGTCTGTGGATAGACCAAGAAATCACAACATTCTGCGTTGTGGAGGGAGACTTAAACATGCAGATGTCAATCTAGATACCGTGCATCCATGGCTTTTACAAAAAATCATTGGAT
>WNGS01000683.1:96464-119466 GCA_020271785.1 Procambarus virginalis | reverse complement strand
GACAAGCGTTTAGGGGTACAGATGAAGGACTTGTGGAGAATTACCTGTTAGATAGTCCTGAACATCAGTACTGGAAGATGGAATATCATTTGCAAGGGATGGACCAATGGAAGAGAAGAACCCTATTGAACTTCAATAGCAGAATCAGAGTCTGTAAGCTGACCATCGTTATTTTCCTGACAGGAGTATTGGTTTGTTAGTTTAGAAAATCCTTTTTGTCATTCCCCAATATGTGGTGAAATTGTGCTCCCGTTGTTTCTCATACGTTTGCCCTTTTGTGTTGGTAAATTTGTCTTCGTAGTATTAATTTTGGCTCTTCTAATTAATTTAGATAGCAATGAAGTAATTTCTGGAAATTCTTTGGAGACGTAGTCCTAATAGCCTATACTTCTCTCAAGGTCATGTTTTTTATGTAATGAATTTAAGTATTCCTTTGTAAGCCAGGGATTGTTAAGCCTTTGGTAGTGACTTGTTTTGTAAGCATAGGACAGTGGGTGTTATAAAGGCTTAGAGTTTTTTGAAGAAAAGATTGTACTGCTAGGTTGATGTCCCCTATGTTACCCAACTCTGACTCCAGTTGACATTATCAGCAGCAGTTATAAAATTGCCTATAGCAGATTCACTGTGCAGCCTAAAACTTATCTCCCTTGACTCTAGAGGTGGTTTGTTAATGTTAGTTAAGAGAAATGTGGGGTAATGGTCTGTAGTACTGTCGGTGATTACCTGAAGTAAGCGGAGAGGTTATGTTGGTCCAGATGTGATCTAGAGTCGTGGCAGTACTATCAGTGATCTGGTAGGTCTAGTGATTAAGGGTATGAGGAAGCAGGAATTCATACAGTTGAGGAAGCTAACAGTAGTAGGGTGCTCAGGCTCGCAGAGGTCAATATTAATACCTTATTTAATATCTTAATAAACACGCTGTTAAACTCTATACCGAGCAAACCAACGTCCACATCATTAGCTATGCTGATGATATAATGATACACACACTGGGTATGCTATCACGCAGAACACTCTTAACTCTGTATTAGACTCATGTCAGGATCTAGGTTTAATTATCTCAGCAGAGAAAACAAAGATATTAAATCGGCGCCCACCCAGGCAGGGAGGAGCTGTTCGCAAGATGCAACTGTCTGATGGCTCCCAGCTTGACTATGTAAACAGATTCAAATACCTTGGCCTTGAGGTGCCACTGTATGGGCCTGTTGTATTCAGACTCTGTCGTCAGTATAAAGAGAGGCTCCGAGCTCTCAAGGCTGTTGCAGGTTATCACTCAGGCTATGGTGCCAATGTCAGAATTGTCAAAATGATATACCTTGCATACATCAGATCTTTAGTGGATTATGCTGCACCTCTGCTTGTTTGATGCCTGAAAGAAAGCTTGGAGGGCTTGAAAAACTGCAGAACGAAGCCTGAGGATAATCCTTGGGTGCCCTCGTACCACAAAGATACTTAATATGAGAAAGGAACTTAATATTCTGAGCGTTGTTGATCGTGTTACTGAAATTAACTGTCAAATTGGTATAAAAATGCTTAGGCTAACTCATCCTAATCCTTGCACAGAAGCCCTTCAGAATTACTTTATTGAAGATCAGCATTGTTCCAAATGGATAACAAAAACTGGAACTCAACTCAGATGTATGGGTTCATGATTTGTACCAAGAGAAACAACAACGGCACTTTCCTGCACCGTGGGAGGTTACACCCTTTCCAGTTTTAATCCCTCCCTTTCCACCAAGAAGCAAATTAGAGATCAGCCCAAGCTTCGTCTTGAGGCAAAGCTCAACGCCTTAAGCCATATTGATGCTGTGTCCACAGAGCATTCTCTCTCTCAAATCATATACACTGATGGTTCCCTACACCGCACCACGGGTGCAGCTGGAAGTGCAGTTGTTCTGACAATGGGCGATGGCTTGTACTTTGAGTGGGGAGTCCGTATAAAAACTGGGCCTCTACCCTTCAGACTGAACTATTTGCCTTGCTCCTTGCACTGAAATGTGTACAAGTCTCCAAACTTGATACATTAATTGTAAGTGACTCCTTAGCATCCTTAAATGCTCTCAACTCTTTAAGACATAACTGTAACATGCTCGTGTCCGAAGCTAGACACAAATACAACAATAGTATTAAGGATGGTAACAGAGTCCATTTCATGTGGTCTCCATCTCATGTTGGCCTCCGAATGCATGATAGAGCTGATAAGTTAGCCAAAGAATCTGCCTTTAAAGGAGCCGTTGAGTTTAACCTTGGATTGTCAATGAGCAATCTGAGAGCAGCAGTACACCGAGAACTTCAACAAGATCTTGTAGATCTGAGACAAAGTGAAATTGACACCAGTAATTCCATCTATCATCACACTATCATGCAAGAGGAGCCCCATATCTATGGATCATCCAATAAAATCAGCAGACTTCTAGATGTTACTGCTGCTCGGCTTAGACTCGGTTACAAGTATCTCTGGGAATTCTCATTATCTGCTGATGTAGACCTACCAAATGTAAACTGTGTCAACAAAATTATTCACACACCTCCGTCACTATGTGATGGAGTGCGAAAACATACGTGAATTTAGAGACAATTCTATTACCAATGTTCCAGCGATGTGTAAATATTTCATTCAAAATGATCTGCTACCAGAAATTCTAGCCAAATATCCCCAGTTTGCTAACTGTAGGTAGTAACTAAGTGATTGTAACCTATCCACCGCTGCCCACTGGATGGGGGGCGGTGTGCAGGACAAACATATAAATTGTGACACTAGCTCTCCACATATGTCAGTTGCTTAATTTAGAACCTGTATTTGAGGTCGATCTCGAACCCATTGTTGATGTGACGACTTATATTGAATTTTGTAACTAGCTCATCAAGATTGTAACTTGCTTAGCTAAATGAATTGTGGGGTTCAGTCCCTGAGCCCATTATGTGCCTCTGTAACCCTTTCCACTACCGCCCACAGGATGGGTATGGGGTGCATAATAAATGAACTAAACTAAAAACTCTCCAAGTCGATCGGCGTGTGAGAATTGAGACCACTGACAAAAGTTTCCCAGTCTGTCTGCCTCCCCTCTACCATACGTTCCCTGGCCTCAGCCAGAGCCGTTTGAAAGAGCTTAAGCATTTCAGCAGTGCGGGTCCTTCTATAAGCTAGTCCAATTAATTCTTCTGGCAGTGTGTTTTAGTGCATGCAATTTAGAATCATTATAATAAGCATAAGTGCTATTACCAGTGTAATTTGGGTTACGTGGCCTGGACGATGGATCAGATGATTCTATGAATGAACATAACAAAGGAGAATATTAATAAGGGTAGAGTTGACTAAATGTAAACTCTGTCAGCAGAACTATTCGCATACTTTGCGTCATTATATAATGGAATGTGAAAAAATCTCGGAATTTAGAGATAACACCATCAATAGTGTCCAGGAAATGTGTAAGTACTTCATTCATAATGATGTGCTGCCCGAAATCTTAGCGAAGTATCCAGCATTTGCTTACTGTAGGTAATGCATGCACATGACTGTAAAGCTGCCGCCCAGTTGGGTGGGTGTGGAGCACATGACTGTAAATAAAATAATAAAAATAACAAAACTATAAACTATTAATGATGGGTTCAAGCGATCAGGGAGTAATTGCGCAAAGCGTCCCTCACCTGTGACGTCACAGCGTCACCCGACGCTAAATATCAACACAGCGGCCATTTTGTCGTCAGTTCAGTCATGGCGAAGACAAACCCTTCATGCAAACTGCGCCTACTATCAAGAATAAGAAGATTTTGTGTTCCACCGATAGTATTATCGTAAGTAAACACTTATATTTATATTTTATTATATTAATTGATTCTATTTCTCTGTAATAAAAGTCCAAGGGGTGTTGAGTAAGGAACAAGGGTACTGTGTAGGGATGTGAGGGCCCACTATTGGCGCACCAAAGAAAACAGACACATCCACAACACAAACATCCTAAATGGCTCCCCTAACCTTCATGACTTGGAACGCAAAAAGCATTAAAACATCCCTCACAGAACTTAAACAATTCCTCTACTCATCCAAACCGGACTTAGCATTCATCACCGAATCCTGGCTCACTCCCAAACAAAATCCCGTATTTAAAAACTTTCAGATGCAGAGACTGGACAGACCCAACCGTATGGGGGGTGGTATTTTCCTTCTAACACGAAGTAATATGACATGTAAACCTGTAACACTAACGTATTTTGTGAACGGTAAACTAGAAGTTCTAGCATGCCTAATACCTTACAATGGTACACACATATCCTTTCTGGGTATATACAACCCTGGAGGCACAATAAACTCAAATGAACTGGAATTTTATCTTAACCAATTACGACACCCGATCATTGTTACAGGTGATCTCAATGCTAACCACCCCACATGGAGTCGAGGTACCCAAAATACTGCAGGTACCGATCTCTACAACTACTTAGACACTACACCATATACTCTTCTTTCGCCGCCCTACCTTGCAACCTACTTTAACTACAGAACCAATTATGAAGCCTCACTGGACATCTGCTTTGGCTCTGCACAATTTCAACATGAACTACAGTTTCATACTGGACCAGATATTGGTAGTGACCACAAACCCTCATTATAAAATTTACTAACTTTCAGCCACCAACCCACCCGCTTACGCTTCCCAAGTGGAACATTAAGTACCTAGACAAGAAAAAATGGGCCGATGTTGTTCGCCTCCCAGACACAGACGAAGTAGATCCTAACAAGCGACTGTCCACAATCACCTCGGCCATAAATTCTGCAGCCACCCAAATGCTTAAGAAAACTTCAGGACATAGGTCCAACAAACCACTTAAACCATGGTGGAACGCGGAATGTGCACGAACAGTCGCTTTACGCCGACGAGCCATACAAAAACAAAGACGTCAACCCTCCCTACAGAACTGGGTCAATCTCCGGCGGGCCACAGCAACGGCCAAAAAAACCATACTATCAGCAAAGCGAGCATCATGGGCAACATTCTGTGATAGCCTCACACCCACAACGCCACACTCAAAAGTCTGGGCTACATTTAACAGCATTAAAGGTCGCCCAACATTCCCTTCGTTCCCCCTGATGATCAACGGCTCACTCTGTCAAACACCTCAGGAGCGTGCAAATGTTCTTGCCGAATGCCTTAAAGTTACCCTCTCAACACCCTTCCTTCATGCCCAAGAACTCTCCCTCAGACAAGACATTGACCGTGCCATACTGCTACCCATGCTTGACGTTGACAACATGTACACCTCAAGCGAGCTACAATTGGCCTTAAACCGCCTACCTAATGGCAAGGCACCTGGAGAGGATGGAATTCCATATGAACTCATCAAATATCTTCCACCGACTGCACATAGCACCCTTCTAAACTATTACAACTTATGCTGGACTCACGGAAATATTCCCTCACAATGGCAGACCAGTATTATTCTTCCGTTCCTTAAACCAGGAAAAGACCCATCCCAACCTGCGTCATACAGACCCATCTCCCTACTATCATGCCTCGGTAAAATCATGGAAAGGCTAGTACATACTCGCCTCCAATGGTACCTTGAGTATAATAATATCATACCGTCACTCCAAGCTGGATTCCGACCGCAATGCTCCACGCTAGATCAAATACTCTGCCTTGAACATGAAATCCGCACCTCTCTCAGAAACAGTAAATATTGTCTTGTTGTCTACCTAGACCTCAAAGGAGCTTTTGATAGCATTCCTCATACTTGCCTCCTCGCAAAGCTTGCACGTTTAGGCGTACAGGGAAGATTACTTCTATGGTTACGGTCCTATCTCACAAACAGGACCTCCAAAGTCTATATACAAGGCGAGTTTTCCGATGGCATCCCAATACAAACAGGTGTCCCACAAGGCTCCATACTAAGCCCAACCCTATTTGCCGCATTCTTAGCAGATTTGCCTAACACCCACCCTGTTCACCTCTCGGCGTACGCCGACGACTTAACATTGTATTATTCAGACAATACCCTACCTAATACAGTCTCAACAATGCAAACAGCACTGGACGACCTCACAGATTGGACTCAACAATGGGGCCTTCAAGTTAGTACTACCAAAACCTGCTATCAGATTTTCACTAAAAAAAGGCTACTTCCTCTACCCACCCTCACAATACACAACACTCCCATCCAACACGTACGAGAACATAAATATCTTGGCATGCGCTTAGACTCCCCCTTACTTACCTGGAAAGCACACATCCAACACCTTAAACAGACGACACAACCCCGACTCGCCATACTTAAAGCCCTCACTGGCACCACCTGGGGAGCACACCATGAAATCTTGCTCCGTTTCTATACAACCTACATTCGCAGCCAACTAGACTATTGTTGCCAAGCATATGCGTCGGCGGCGCCTACTAACCTACAGAGCCTCGAGGTCATACAAAATAATGCCATGCGACTTATATGTGGCGCAATGCGTTCAACTCCAATCCTCGGACTTTACGGGGAAACAGGCCTCCCAAGCCTAGCCACCAGACGAGACATTATGTGTGCCAACTATCTGTCACTCTGTACCACTGCTCACCAGACACACCCATACAGATCAAAAATTAACCCAACAGTTAACCCACGTAACCCCCGCTCCCCAACCATTCACTCGCAACCTTTCCTCACACGGGCTACAAATAACCTCAATATAGACCTCTCCCTACTCCAAAACTGCGAAACCCAACTTCCTGTCCCCCCTATTCCACCCTGGCTTTATACAACTCCTAATACAGCAATACAACTCGAAGACAACATTCCAAAATCTGCACCAAACTCAGCCATAGCCTCAGTCTTCGCCTCAACAATGAAAAATTGCTACCCAAATACCACAGCGATTTACACAGATGGATCTCGCATTATCATGAACAACGTGCCGTCGGTCACTAGCGCTGTATGGATACCGGAATACCATCTCAAGCAGGGATGGCGGTTACCGAACCAACTATCTATTTTCACAGCTGAATTATATGCCTTGTATCAAGCTCTCCAAATCATCACAACACTACCAGTTGGGATATATACAATCTGTAGTGACTCCAAGAGCGCGATTCAAGCAATTACGTACTCTTCGAAAACATGCAAGGAGATTGTCTACCCATGCCTTCAACTTCTTCACAAACATCAATTGAACGGTTATGACACCTCTATCCAATGGGTCCCAGCACACTGTGGTATTCTCCATAATGAACTTGTAGACCAACTAGCCAAAGCGATGCACAACACGCCTCACCTTACCCATCATCCAATTCCCCATGTTGCACGTAAAGGAACCTTCAAAGATACCATCTCCCAGGATTTTGCAACAAACTGGAAAACGTTATGCTCACCTTTGCACTATGGGTCCATTAAAAAGAAATGGGGAACTTGGAAACATGTCCGATATAAAAGCAGAGAAATTGATATAACGATGACCAGATTAAGGCTGGGACATACCAAACTAGCAGCACACAGCTCTAAGTACAGAACAGACATCAATGAACTCTGTACTCACTGTCAGCTGCCTGAAACAGTCGAACACTATCTCATGCACTGCTTCCGACATCATAGCGCCAGAGTAAATTTCAAACAAGTCTTTATCGCACTTAAAATACCCTTCACCATCGAGCACATATTAGGAGGTGGAGACCACTCGTTACAAGAAAAATACCAAATAGTCAAAGCACTGGCTAAATATCTGCAGTCGACCAACAAATTGGGACACATCTGACCCGTGCCGCATTTATACCTGGCGCCACCAACAGCTAAACACAGAAAACAACTGCCTCGTCGCAGCACCATAGATCAGCTGACACCATAAACACAACACACCGCCCTACGGTGCGACAAGTCTCCCTACAACACACGCCTCTGTTTTAATCACCGTTCCTATATCCACAGCACAACGTAACAAACACCTTGGTAGCTCCGATCATCCTCAACATAAACGCGTCCACCAACATCAGTACTGGTGCAGTCATCGGGAGGACAAACCCTTCATGCAAACTGCACCTACTATCAAGAAGAAGAAGAAGATGTGAGGGCTTGTACCAACCACTACCACCACCAGTACCTTGTCTGGCATCCTGCTTAGTATTCCTATTGAGATATGAAGTATTATTGCATTCATATAATTATTCATTCAAAGTCATTACTAGTTTTATGGGCTATGTTCTGTTACCCTAATGCTTTTGACCCCTGGGCATGTCCATTTACTCTCCAGCCCTTCACAAGCCACTGCTGCACCCCCTCCGTGCCCATACTTACTGTGCTTATTCTTACAGAACTGCACTGCATTATGTGGTGTGCACTGCCTGGACACCTTGGCAATGTAGAGACATATTCTGCAATACCGTAATATTAGCAGTAGAGTGATAAGCTGACACACGGGAGGTACAATGGAAAGAAGTTGAGTATCAATTCTTGTAATTTATATTGCTTCCAGTGAGTTTTTAGTTTTCTTATAATCACTATGTTATCTATCTCCTACAACCTAGTTATCTGCTTGATACATGCATTATTGGGTTCTGGTAGTTGTTCTACTCACCAAGCCCTTCCCAAGGCCAGGTTTGACATGTGAGAGCTTGGTCCAACAGGCTATTGCTTGGAGAGGCCTACATATCCACAACAGCCTTGTTTGTCTGGCACTTCTTGAAAATGTTCAGGTTTTCTCTTGAAGACGTCCACGGTTGTTCCAGCAATACTGTATTTCTTTTATTGCTGAAAACATGTTTTCAGCCATAAAAAAATAATCCTGAATCCAGAAAAAATCCCTTTTGTATCATCTGGAAATTTTCAAATATTGCTGATCAAACCTGAGTTTAAATTATTTGTATATATTATGAATTACAGAGGTCCCAGGACAGGTTTGAGGCACTCCACTTACATTTTCCCACTCTGACTTAACCCCATTTATACAAACTCGGTCTTATCTTTTAGCTAATAATTTATTGTGCACACCATACTGCAGCACGTCAAAAAGTTTTCCTTTTGGCATATATGAATCTAAGGCCCCTTTAAGATATGGGCACTATACAACCGCTGCATATTCTAGCTTTGACCTAACAAAAGTAATGAATAATTTCTTTAGTATTTCGCCATCCATGTATTTAAAAGCAATTTTGAAGTTAGAAAGCGTGTCATAGGCTCCTCGTACAACGTTCTTTATGTGGTCCTCAGGTGATAGTTTCCTATCTAGAACCACCCCAATATCTCTCTATCATAATTCTTTAAAGATTTCCCTCATAATTTATAGGTTGTGTGGGGGTCTATGTTCTCCTATTCCACATTCCATAACTTGGCATTTATTTACATTACATTCCATTTGCCAAGTGGTGCTCCATATACTTATTTTGTCCAGGCCTTCTTGAAAGGCATTACAATAACTAAGTTTCTTATCCTTCCTATTATCTTAGCATCATCAGCAAACATGTTCATATAATTCTGTATTCCATCTGGCAGATTATTTATGTAGACAATGAACATCACCGGTTCAAGAACAACCCTGTGGTACTCCACTTGTGACATTTCTCCAGTCTGATTGCCCCTGATTACTGCCCTCATTTTTCTATAAGAAAATTTTTCATCCGTGTTAGCTTACCTGTCACCCCTCCAATATGTTCCAGTTTCCAGAACAACCTTTTATGTTGGACTCTATTGAAAGTCTATTTTAGGTCCAGATAGATGCAGTCAACCCAACCATCTCTTTCCTGCAAAATCTCTGTGGCTCGATCATAGAAACTGAGTAAATTTGATACACTGGATTTTCAAGATCGAAAACCATACTGTCTGTCTGATATTATATTGTTTCTCTCCAGTTGTTCTACCCATTTAGTTTTAATTATTTTTTCCAATATTTTGAGTATTACATTTGTCAATGATACAGGTCTTAAAATTGAGGGGGTCTTCCCTGCTGCAACTTTTGTAATTGGAACTATGTTAGCCTTTTTCCACACATCTGCTATGACTCCTGTACACAGGCATGTCTGAAAAATCCGCTGAAGTGGTATGGTGAACTCGGGTGCACATTCTCTCAGAATCCATGGTGAAACTCCATCTGGGCCAACTGCTTTGTTCATACTTAGCTCCAAGAATATTTGTTTCACTTTGTCTCTAGACACCTCTATGTGCTCTGTTGTTCTCTGTAATTCTTATTGTCTGGTTCCCTGAAGATCTCATTTTATACAAACACACTTTGGAACTTTTCCTTAAATGTTTCACACATTTCCTTTTAATTTTCTGCATATCTGTCCCCCATTTTCAACATCTGAATATTATCCTTTACCTGCAGCTTGCTTTTAATGAATTTATAGAAAAGTCCTGGATCTGATTTACATTTGTCTGCTATACCGTTCTCAAAGTTCCTCTCTGCCTCTCTCCTTACTGACGTGTAGTTGTTTCTCGCATCTTTGTATCGCTGGTATGTTTGGGGGTTTGGCCTCTTCTTATAATGATTCCATGCTTGTGTCTCTTAATCTCTGGCCCTCTTGCAATTTCTGTTGAACCAACCCTGTTTCCTACCAACCCTGGTTTATCCTTTACAGTATTTTGCAGTTTATTTCATGATCCTGTGGTTAATACTTGCATAAATAGTAGATTACAAAATGCATTTTTATGTCATTAGTATTAAATAATAATAATAATGCAAATAATTGACTTAAACAACGTACAATTAATTGGTCGGTGATATTTCATTATTAATATTTTTTCATTCTTGCAAAGCCTTAACAAAGCCATTAACATGTTAATATAAACTTGATCACCTTCCACTTTTTTTCTCATGTGCTACCTACATGTACAAAACCTTATTCCTAAATGCATATCTTGTTCTGAAACTTGTCCTTTATATGTTGTGTATCACCATCTTTGGAGAGTTTTATCTGATTGATGTATAAATTACTTTTTTTAATTTTACAGAATATTATTGTTATACTGAATTTATTATTATATAAATAACTTAATTTTACAGAATCATCTATCAACGCACATCCACAAGTTGAGGAGGAGGACGTGACCTTCCAGATTTCTGAAGTACTGAAACATGCACCAAACAGGCCTGGTGGATCTAGATACAAGGTAAAATAATTTAAATTTACTTGTATATATTTTTTGCTAATTATCCGTATAATATATATATATATATATATATATATATATATATATATATATATATATATATATATATATATATATATATATATATATATATATATATATATATATATATATATATATATATATCTAAGAACTCTTTGACCCGGCCAGGATTCGAACCCATGCCGTCCAGGATCACCCCTAAACGTACACAGTACCGTGACCACCGCACCAATGATCGTCTATAAGGATTGGTCAGTCTTGGCGCTTATTAACTAAGCTCCCTGACTGACCAACCCCCGACGACACTCATGGTTCCATTTGGGTACAGTTTTTCATCAAATTCTGGCGCATGCACGGGCCGCACTGAGTCTATCATGTGTGAGAAAGCTGCATGAACGCGCAAGCCATATATCACTATATATATATATATATATATATATATATATATATATATATATATATATATATATATATATATATATATATATATATATATATATATATGTGTGTGTGTGTATATTTGTGTTGTTGAATATGACCAAAAGTGTAAGATTAATGATTCTAATACAAATCATCTGAATATATATGTTTTTCTTCACTGTCGAGAGTAGTTAAAAAATTTACTCAAAAGTTTATTTTCACACTTTATTTATGGTCTTTCTGCCCCTCTCCTTACTGCTGTTGTTGTTACTTGCATCTTTGTATCGCTTGTATGTTTGGGGGTTAGGCCTCTTGCTATATTGATTCCATTTGTGTGTCTTCTGGTCTCTGGTCCTCTTGCAATTTCTGTTGAACAAACCCCTTTGCCTAGTTCTGCATCTCTCCTTTGGTATAAATTTTGTTGTGCCTTTATCATATATTTCACAAAACTTGACATCTCATTTACTTCATGTCCTAACAGTAAGTGTTTCTGTCAAATTCTTTAAGGAAATATCTGAGTTCCCCATAATGACCTCTTCACAAATCAGGTTTTTCAAATGCTTCAAGCTCATTTTCTTCCAGATTATAATGCATTGCATACTTTATTCTCAAAAAGAAATGGTCACTTTTACCCAAGGGAGGGAGGTACTGAATGATAAATATCTCTTCCTCTTTCCTGGTAAATATAACATCCAGCATGGAGGGAACATCCCCTTCCCTCATCCTCGTAGCTTGTTTAACATGTAGAAACATGAATGTTTACAGGATGAGGTTTATGCATCTACAAGTCCAAAAATTCTCTGTTCTAGCTTCATATGCCTCCTAGTCTATGGATTTATTTAAAGTTGAAGTCGCCAACTCCCAACGGTCGTGATCTGTCTTTATCAGCTCTCGCTATAATCTCTCATTATTGTTATAAGACCTTTCGTTTATTATCCAGCACCTCCTTTGATCATGTGTTGCATGGCGGTGGACTATATGCATTTATGATCGTTAGTTTATCATCCTGATTGCAGATCTCTAGTACTATTATGTCAACTTCTCGTGGATTCGCAATCATTATTTAATTACATTTAGGTGTTCTTTCACCAGCACAGCAACACTACCACATTTCTAATTTTTCTGTCTAGTCTCCAAACTGAGTAACCCCTTGATAACCTGGTTGATACCTGGTTGATGGGGTTCTGGGAGTTCTTCTACTCCCCAAGCCCGGCCCGAGGCCAGGCTTGACTTGTGAGAGTTTGGTCCACTAGGCTGTTGCTTGGAGCGGCCCGCAGGCCCACATACCCACCACAGCCCGGTTGGTCCGGCACTCCTTGGAGGAATAAATCTAGTTTCCTCTTGAAGATGTCCACGGTTGTTCCGGCAATATTTCTTATGCTTGCTGGGAGGACGTTGAACAACCGCGGACCTCTGATGTTTATACAGTGTTCTCTGATTGTGCCTATGGCACCTCTGCTCTTCACTGGTTCTATTCTGCATTTTCTTCCATATCGTTCACTCCAGTACGTCGTTATTTTACTGTGCAGATTTGGTACTTGGCCCTCCAGTATCTTCCAGTGTATATTATTTGATATCTCTCTCGTCTTCTTTCTAGTGAGTACATTTGGAGAGCTTTGAGACGATCCCAATAATTTAGGTGCTTTACCTCGTCTATGCGTGCCGTATATTCTCTGTATTCCCTCTATTTCAGCAATCTCTCCTGCTCTGAAGGGGGAAGTGAGTACTGAGCAGTACTCAAGACGGGACAACACAAGTGACTTGAAGAGTACAACCATTGTGATGGGATCCCTGGATTTGAAAGTTCTCGTAATCCATCCTATCATTTTTCTGGCTGTCGCAATATTTGCTTGGTTATGCTCCTTAAACGTTAGGTCGTCAGACATTATTATTCCCAAATCCTTTACATGCTGTTTTCCTACTATGGTACATTTGATTGTGTTTTGTACTCTGTATTATGTTTAAGGTCCTCATTTTTACCGTACCTGAGTACCTGGAATTTATAATGTTAAACATCATGTTATTTTCTGATGCCCAGTCGAAAACTTTATTAATATCAGCTTGAAGTTTTTCAATGTCTTCAGCCGAGGTAATTTTCATACTGATTTTTGTGTCATCTGCAAAGGATGATACGAAGCTGTGACTTGTATTTTTGTCTATATCTGATATGAGAATAAGGAAAAGCAGCGGTGCAAGGACTGTACCCTGAGGTACAGAGCTTTTAACTGCATTTGGACTAGATTTTATATGGTTGACCGTTACTCGCTGAGTCCTGTTTGACAGAAAACTGAGTATCCAGCGTCCTACTTTACCCNGTTCGACCAGGAGTTATATCTGCCTCGTGTGCTTGTCCTGGAGGCTTCGGGGACCGGGTGTAAAGCTGCCTCGTATGCTTGTTCTGGACGTTTCGTGGGGCCAGGTGTTGCTTGTACTTGAGGCTCCGTGGGGCCAGGAGATATAGCTGCCTGGTTCGCATGTCAGAGGCTCCGGTGGGTCAGGAGATATAGCTGCCTCGTGTGTTTCCCTGGAGGCTCCATGGGGCTTGAAGTTAGAGCTACCTCGTATGCTTGTCCTGGAGGCGGTGGGGCCAGGCGTTATTGCATCCTCGTGTGCTTGTTCTGGCGTCTCCGTGGGGCCTGAAGTTAGAGCTGCCTCGTTTGCTTGCCGGAGGCTTCTTGCGGTCAGGAGTTTTAGTTCCCTCGTGTGCTTGCGGAGATTCCGTGGGGCCAGGAGATATTGCTGACTCTGTGCTTGCCCTAGTGTGTTTATCTCCTCGTGTGGTCATCTCGTGGGGTCATTATTTATAGCTGCTTAGTGTGCTTGTCGTGGAGGCTTCGTGGGGCCAGGAGTTATAGCTGCCTCATGTGCTTGTCGGAAGGTCAGTGGGCCAGGATTTATAGCTGCCTCGTGTGCTTGCAGGAGTCTGCGTGGAGGCCAGGAGTTAGAGCTGCCTCTTGAGCTTACTGGAGGCACCGTTGAGCCAGGAGGTATAACTGCCTCGTGTGCTTGCCGGAGGCACCGTTGGGCCAGGAGGTATTACTGCCTCGTGTGCTTGCCGGAGACACCGTTGGGCCAGGAGTTATAGCTTCCTCGTGTGCTTGTCTTGGATGCACTTTGGGGCCAGGAGATATAGCTGCCTCGTGCTTGTCTTGGATGCACTGTGGGGCAAGGAGTTATAGCTGCCTCGTGTGCTTGTTGGAGGATCCGTGGGGCCAGGAGATATAGCTGCCTCGTGTCCCATACCAGAGCAACCACAGAGCATTGACAGCCTCAGGTGGTCCAGGCTGACACCACTCACCACACCACATGGAGCAGTGTGGTCACAATGCGACCCAAACGTCTTAAGGTCAGAGCTACTCTACTTGACGGTCATGCTATCGGGAGAAACAATATTTTAAAGGTCCTGAAGGACGTTACTGGCCTCGAACCCGCTGACATTAGTCAGGAAAGTGAAGATAGCGTGCTCTTCTTTTCATGTGAAGAGGAGTTAGAAAAACTCCTGACTAACGATGCCATTCTTCGTAAAGATCACCACCTACATCCTCAATTCCCACGTCAGTTCCTGGCCGGAAGAACTGTTTTTATCAGCAGGACCAGCCAGTGGATCGCTGACCGACCTCAACATCATATCAAGGACAATATCGAGGACAAAAATCCAAACCTGGCTGTATTCAACCTGGAGTTCTGCAATACCGACAAAACATCAATGAAGATTACGTTCACCAACATAGCTGCGGCCACCCAGGCTGCCACACAAGGATTCCACTGCTTCGGCTTAAAAATACCACCCCACCAAATAAAAAAGGGACGATACCATGAGATCCAGTAGTGCTTTAAGTGCTACGAGCTCTCCCACCCGACCAACAAGTGTCAGCACCCCGTCCAGAAGTGCAGCCTGTGCGCACTGGATCATCACTACTCCATATGCAAGGCAACAGTCCATCGCTGCTTGCTCTGTGATGGCAATCACCCCGCAATTT
Source organism: Procambarus virginalis (assembly GCA_020271785.1). Lineage (NCBI taxonomy): Eukaryota > Metazoa > Arthropoda > Malacostraca > Decapoda > Cambaridae > Procambarus > Procambarus virginalis. Next base: position 103,972 of record WNGS01000683.1, on the reverse strand, counting down.
CCTACCGCTGCCCCTGCAGACAGGAAAGCATCAAGGCCCAGGTTGAAGCCAAGAGAAACAATCCTTCTACCTCCTCTACCAGAGCCCCAAGTGTTCAACCCACCACATTAGCTCTCACTAATCGACCAGAAGACTTTCCGGTCTTACCAACATATGGCTCCTCCCAGCAGGCGATACAGTCTTCTCATTGGGGACCCAAGGTCCCACATGCTCCTTCACAGCCCCCTGCATCACGTGCTAGCATTATTCCTGGTCTTATTAGACTAGCGGAAAGGCTTGCAGGACCACACAACCAGCGCTTTGTCAGTGAACTAAACGTGTTATACATTGACAATGGCCTGGCCCCCATCATAGCCACTGGCGTAAGTCTCACTGCCTCCTCTACCACTCTGGAGACTACCACCAGGATGACCAAGCGGTCAACTTCAACATCGACTCCAGAACCGCCCATGACCCAGGCGACACAAACAGAGGTAATTCCTTCTCCAACTCCCAACACTCCTACCCTCACTATCTCAGCAGCCGCGCTAGCAGACGTGCTGTCTACAAACGATAACAGCACCACCAGAGCTCCTGAAATAGCTACAATCACCAATCAACGACACCTAAGCCTACCTAAGGCTGCGAGGCGAAAGGCAAAAACACCCCCAAAGGAGGTTACGGACACCTCCGACGAGGAAATCATAGTAGGAGCTCCACTGCCGCATCACAAATACGACACCTACACGGTTCAAGACTTCCTCATGGAGGCCACTTCACCAAACTCCAACGACAGCTCTGCTCAGCCAAAGTCGCAGGCAAAGAAAAAACGGAAAACCTACAGGTCTACACTAATCCCACCAGCTCCATAACTGGTATAGCCAGCCCTCCAAGCTGAAAACCATCATGAAGACCCCAATCCGTTGCCAGATCTCTATTATCAGTCACTGATACAGATAATGGCTCCAAGGAGCCTCCAATTAAGGGCTCACCATAGCCCGTGCTACTTGAACTTATTGTTCTTAGTAGCTTAATCTAAAACAACAACAACAACATGCCTCGTGTGCTTGCCGGAGGCTTCTTGCGGTCAGGAAGGGAAATTGTCAAAGTAATAGCAAAGGGAGCTCAGTTGTTAAGGGAGGACAAAGGCTAAGGGAGTACAGTGGAGTTACTGAGTAAGATTAAGTATTGCCTTGTGTAGGTGTGTATTGAATATTAAATATAAGCTGAATATAAGGCAGGTACTGGTTGTTCTGGTGTCCAGCACTGGGATAGGAAAGTGTTCAGCTGATCTTTATTAGTGACTTCATAGGTTTTACTAGAGCTAGACTTCCTAGCTATGATAATGCCATCACTAACAAAGCCCCTGAATAATCAAACCATTGTTACGACGAGCTGGTCGCAACTTGTAGAAAGTTCCTGTCTTGTTCTGGTGAGGGATTCATTTTCACAGATCCCAGATCTCTGATATACAGCTGATCAGACTCCAGATCTCTGATACAAAGCTGATCAGACCCCAGATCTCTGAGACTCAGCTAATCTGAGAATCTCCTTATTTACAATAATTATTTAGTTTAACACAGATTCTTCTGTTGTTTGATTCCTCATGATTTATCCTACCTACTCTATAAGCTGCTGAGATATCATTACGTTGGAGGGAGACACCCCAGCTTTCCTGAAGCTTACTTATCATAATGTCAGTACAGTTTTCACCTTCAGATTCATAAGGAAGTGCGGACGTCAACATCACTACTGAGTCACATTAACTTTTGCTGCTCTAGTTGGTCTTGGGCTTTAGCTTGGTGATAATAGATGTAGTTTGCTACTCCAGTTGGTCCTGGGCCTTAACTTGGTGATCATGCATGGAGTTTGCTGCTCCAGTTCGTCCTGGGACTTAGCTTGGTGATCATGGAGGAGTTTAGCTGGTTTTCAATGCTTGTAATCACTTCCTGTTACTTACCGCAGGCTTCATGGGACTGTTTCAGTGTGTTGACTTCAGTATGCAGCTGTTTGACTGTTTGGATCAGCTCGATGAATATGTGACTGCTGGTCTTCAATAGTGTTGGCTTGGCTTTCAAGAACCCTGGCTAGTTTGTCGTGCCACTGGACATCAAGCGAACCCTTGGAGTCATGAGATGGAGGACTACCACACACAAGCTGAGAGAGTAGGATGGCCAGGGAGGGATTTGGTCTCGGTGTTGACAACTCGCTTTGGCTGGACGAGCGGGTACTAGAACGCCCATGGGCCCCATAGTTTCTGTTTTGCATAGTTGGAGGCGAGTTGTGTTGCATCTTCTGTACAGTGGACTGTTTGCTCCTGGTCATGACGTCTTGTAACTGTTGAGTTGGAGGGCTTAATGGGCTTTGAAATAAGCGTCAGACGGTAGGCACTGGGCCATGGTGTCTAAAAGAAAGCTTGTGGTGATGGAACTGGTGGGTTTTGTAAATAGTTGGGAAACCTGAAATTTTTATAACATGTCAGATGTCCACGTACTTGGCCGCCTCTTGGTGAGACCTACATCATCAGGAGGTCAACATTAGTAGTAATCCAATGAGAAATCTAATAATTTTGGCATCATCCGCAAACATTGAGGGGAATCAGTCTATACATTCTTGACAATCATTTACGTATATCACATACAGGATAGGTCCGAGTAAAGAACCCAGAGGGACCTGTTAGAGATTTTACGCCATTTTAAGGTCTCACTGGAGTTGGATGGCAACTACCAGCCGGGTCGGACGCTCCTGAGGTTTCTCATCTCCTGGCTAGTGTTTACGTTGGACGATTGGTGGTTGCCCTGCCTGATGGTGGTTTGCCATTGACAGGGTGACGTTTGGATTTGTCATGGGGGACTTCTCATCTTCCAGTGAAGAAGACATTGTCGGCTGGTCTGGCATTTACAGTGCCGGTGGGCCATATGTTGGTTGGTGTCACTCTGGTGGATGTGCTCCATGTGCAGTTGTTGGAATTAGTGGGTATCCAACTGCTTCAGAGAAACCATGCTGTGATCAATTTCCACCACCAGGATGCCATTCAGGCGTTTCTTGTGGGTGTGAGAGGCGTGTTTACCCTTTCCGTTATACCGCCGGTTTTGTTAAAGTGGTGAATCTTAGTGTCGCCTTGACATATGTGGCAGTGCATGGTACCCCCCTTTGAATTTCAGGACAATCTTTTAACCAACCTGTTTTGAACGGTTTGGAACTGTGTTAAGTGTTCGTTGAAACAAGGTCCTTGGCAAGCACTGTGCTGGCATGCTTGACAGCTCCCACACCCTTATGATGTTGCTGAAGTGTAGTGTACCATTGTCGGTGTCCGTGTTGGGTTACACGCTCCACTGCCTGTATCAGGGGCAACCGCGCACATGTTATAGGTTTGGTCACAAGGGTCATCTGGCTGCAACGTGCGACTTGGGAGCAACTGGTAGGGTGCATATTTTTCGTGTGGAGGATTTTCCGCCCCATTGCAGTTGCATTCAGACCGTTCTGAGAACAGTGTGGATCCTGTGCATGAGGTGCCTGATTGCCTGTCTGTTGCTCTGCCTGTTGCGGCAGGTTCTACGACTTTTGCGACATGTCTGGTAACTGCTGTGGCTCCTCCTGGGGTTGTTGAGCCGGTGTGTGTGGGTGTCGGGCCATCACCTGCGCTGAGTTGTGTCCATGTCACAACTTGGGACATGGAGATCCATATCCCTCCCCCGTCTGTGGGTGTAGTCCCGGCTTCTGGGGGAGTGGGTTCTTCTGTTTTGGAGGGATTGCTTCGGCTGGTGGAGGTGCTTGCCATGCCTGTGTGTCTCGACGACTGTCGTTCTGATGCTTCCATCCCTTTGCAGAAACGTGCGCGCCGGTATTCCGAGGCGTTTTCCCTAGATGACGTCGACAGTGTGGGCGATGTGGCCTCTGTGGATTCTTTGGATGGTGTGGGTGCGGACCATGTGGATGCGGTGACGGTGTCCGATCCTGCGGTGGGGCCTGGTAGGAGTGGTGTGGTGTGGCCTGTCTCAAAGTGAACGTGGCATGCTCAGAGTCTCTCCCCTTCGTAGTGTGCCTTGGGAGGAGGCAGGGGTGTATGGTGCTCTGGAGTGCCCCACTGTCGGTGGCGAGGCTGTTTGGGGTTCAGAGTTGCTTCCTGTGCTCCCCCCCTACCCCCTGCTGTTGGATCCCCACGGTGGGGTGTTTTCTTGGTGATCAGGACCTTGTGATAGTGCTGAAAAAGGATGTGCACCGGGGGGGGGGGGGGCCTTAGCTCCTGTGCCCAGTGGCGGGGTAAATGCCGCGCCTGCATTTAGTGTCGCCTTTAGTAAGGCTTTCGGTTCCCTTCCTTCCTTCGTTGGCTCGGTCTGGAGGGTGCCTAGTCCAGACTGCTTAGGTCATGACCAGTGAGGATCGGGTGCTGGCATTTTCTTGGGATGCCCGGGTGCTGCCGGTCCCGTGGTGCTCTTCCACTATCTGGGTGCCATGGGTGAAGGAGTTTGTTTATGGGGTGCCGGATATGATGCCTATGCCGATGGCGCCACCTGGTGGCCGAGCGTCCTCTCCCAACATACTGCTGTGGAAAGCGTACTGCTTGTGCTTTTCGATGCAAGACTTCCAAGGAAAATATTAGTGTACGTCATGAACACAAAATACCGCCCTGCGGTGCGGCATGTCTCACTGTCCCATACACCACTGTTTTTGTTGCCGCTCCTCTGTCTTCGGCTCCTAGCAACTTTTGACCCTTATCCTTCTCCACATTCGCGTGACTCCTAACATCTGTCCTGGTGCATTCGAGAGGATACGCCCTTCATGCAAACCGCACCCACTATCTAGAAGAAAAAGAAGGCCTCACTCCTCACAGTAAGTCTCTGCTTCCTGTTGCTTAGGAAGTGCTCCATTATCCACTGGAGCACCTTACCAGTTCCTCTTGCCTGTTTCTCCAAATTATGCACCAGGCTTTTTTGGTGTATTGTATCAAAGGCATTCTAACATTTTAAAGAAAATGCAGTCGGCCCACCCTTCTCTTCTTGCTTGAGCTTTATCACCTGGTAGTAGTATTCTATTAAACCTGTGAGGCAAGATTTACCATCCCTGAACCCATGTTGTTTGTGTGTCACGTTGGTCCTTGTCTCCAGATGTGATACTAGTTTTTTCCCACAATCTTCTATATAACCTTGCACGGAATACAAGTTAGCGGACTGTTGTGTCACGAATCCACAGTATGGCTCGTGGACTAGAGCTTTTCTTCAATTATCAATGAGCCACCTGGTCTTATATATTTCAGTTTAAATAGGGCTAGGGTAAAGTGAAACTGTAAGTAAAATCCACCAGTTTACTGGGCGAATTTATCTACCTGACACTACTTCTTATATACACAAATCTCTCTATGCATACTCACAATCAAGTAACAATAAAGTGAATCAACACAAAGTGCATGTCATAGTAGGTAGATGTCACTAGACCATAATCACATAACAACATTGGTACACTACTCAATTCAAGACTGGCTGGAGTTTGTCAACATGGTGGGTAGTGACGCTACATAACCAGAGTGACGTCTAAAGAATAAAGTCTAAGCATGTTCATTAATATCATAGGTCAATGAACTTGCCTTCAGAAAAAACTAAGTCTCAACTGGACTGACAATGTCTAAGCTCTTTTCTATATTAGGCAGAGTCCACAATGATTGAAATGCGACAAAGTCAATAACTCTATGAAAGTTAGAGTTCACAATGACATGATACATGGTAAAGTCAATTACTTGTCTTCAAACGTTAGAGTTACAATGGTTGGAAAAGTGGCATAGTCAGAAATCTCCTCTCAATGTATAAATCCACAAACTCCTCACCAGAGGCAGAGTCCACACAGACACAATAATATGACAATAGTTCTCACGTCCATATGTACGCACATTCGAATAAATGAATTATTATTATTATTTTTACTATTATTATTATTATTATTATTATTATTATTATTATTATTATTATTATTATTATTATTATTATAGTATCTCTATGATAAATATTACCAAATCTAAAGGCAGCTTATACAGGTGAGGGAAAGTCTTTATGTGATACTGCAAGACCAGAGGGAGAGAAGGTCAGACTCTGGAACATAAGAAAATTATTATAAACGTTTATGATATATTAATTTTCAATTGGGATTAGAAAAATAGGAATAAACGTTGAATTTAGAATTAGAAGTCTTATATAAATATTAGAAAAAACTTCAGCATAAGAGTTGTGATTAAGTGGGAATAGCTAAACGTTGAAATTGAAGAATAATTTTATTTAAAATTGTTAAATTAAATAATGATAAATACAAGGAATGGACAGTTTCTCTGCTTTAAACTAAAAGATGTTCAGTATTTGGAATGTGACTCATGGACCTGCATGTATATATTTTTAATGTCTAAAGAGACACAATATATTGTTGTAACAACAGTCAGTTGATGGTGAAGGCTAACTCCTGCTGATGGGGTGAAGTAAGGGTGTTTTGAAGCAGGGGTACACAGGCCAGCCAGTGGGTTCAGGGTAGACGATGATGCCTCTACCGAGGAAGGCGCCGCTGAATCCAAAGGTTCCATCGGTAATGACGTGATGGTCGCCCAGGGTCACCGCAGCCATGTCCACCACAGGGTCTTTTCCTCCTGTAAATTACACAGAAGTCACTTAAGTGATCATTAACCCTTAGATGGTTACAGTTAATGTCTTATCTCATATGGCAAATCAGCCCGTCCTCAGATCAAATCCATTCCATCCAGCAGTCGACCCCAAAGACGCATTCACCGATTTTAACTTTCTGTTCATTCAAAACAGAACTTTCCTAATATATTAAAAAATAATATTATATATAAGCATATTGTGCATATTTAGGCACTGGTTAGGTTAGGTTAGGTGTTTGAATTCTGTTGGTGATTACTTGTATTTGTAGTACGTGGATGAAACATTTACAGTGTTATAATTCGACAACCTGTCGAATTTCGGTGAAAGATGAAGCATTTCAATCCATCTTCGATTCAAGTCCATTACATCCAGCGGTCGACCCCACAGACGCATTCATAAATTGTAACATGCTCTTCATTCAAAATGGGAACTTTCTCAAATATAAATTAATATTATAATATATTAGCATATTGTGCATATATAGGAAATATCAAATTTATCCTAGAACATAACAACACCACAATAAATTCTGGACACCACGATGTACGTGGATGACACAACCCAACACCTGAACACGAAGGCGTATTACAAACCTACGAACCTTCACGCACACTTGAAGTTCGATTCATGCCATCCGCTAGCCCTAAAGAAATCATTCTCGCTAGGATTACGCCTTAAAAGAATAAACAGCAACGACGAAACCCTCTACCCCAGTTAGACGACCTATGGGAGATGTTTAGGCATTGAGGTTACCCTGAGGAAACGCTGAACCACGCCCAAGAGAAATTACGCGGAATGACCAGAGAACAACTTCTTAGGCCCCTGGCACCACGGTTGGAGGATAGGAGATGGATTCTCCCTTGTGGAAAATTTTACCCACCATATCTA
>WNGS01000683.1:75603-94272 GCA_020271785.1 Procambarus virginalis | reverse complement strand
GATGTCGACAGTTTGGGCGACGTGGCCTCTGTGGATTCTTCAGACGGTGTGGGTGTGGACCATATAGATGGGGTGATGGTGGTCGTGCCTGCAGTGGGGCCTGGTAGGAGTGGTGTGGTGTGGCCTGTCTCAAAGCGATCGCGGCGGGCTCGAAGACTCTCCCCTTCGTGGTGTGCCTTGGGAGTATGGTGCTCCTGAGTCCCCCACTGTCGGTGGCGAGGTTATTAGGGGTTTCAGAGTTGTTTCCTGTGGCCCCCTACCCCCTGCGCCTCCTGCTGTTGGATCCCTGCGGTGGGGGGTTGTCTTTGGTGATCGGGTCCTCGTGATGGTGCTGAAAAAAGATGTGCACCGGGGGCCTTGGCTCCTGTGCCCAGTGGCGGGGCCAATGCCGTGCCTGCATCCCCTTCGGTTCCCCCCGTCCTTCGTTGGCCCGGTCTGGAGGGAGTCTAGTCCAGACTGCCGAGGTCATGACCAGTGAGGATCGGGTGCGTTTGTCTCCTCGTGTGCTAGTGTTTGTCCTCTCGTGTGCTTGCAGGAGGCTCCGTCGGCAAAGAGATTTAGCTGCCTCCTGTGCTTGTCTTGGAGGCTACATGATGCCAGGAGTTATACCTGCCTCTCATGCTTGCCGTAGGCTGCGTGGGGCCAGGAGATATAGCTGCCTTGAGTGCTTGCAGGAGGCTCCGTGGGGCCAGGAGTTATGGCTACCTCGATTGCATGCCAGAGGCTCCTTCTGGCCATGAGCAATACATGCCTAGTGTGCTTGCCGGATGCTCCGTGGAGCCAGGAATTATTGCTGCCTCGTGTGCTTGTCCGGGAGTCTCCATGGGGCCAGAAGTTATAACTCCCCCGTTTGCTTGTCCAGGAGTCTCTGTTGGGCTAAGAGTTATCTCTACTTCGTGTGCTTGCCGGAGGCTCCTTTGGGCTTGTAGATATAGGTGCCTTGTGTGCTTGTCGGTTGCTTCGTGAGGGCCAGGATTTATAGCTGCCTTCTGTGCTTGTCTTTGAGGCTCTGTAGTTCCAGGAGTTTGGGCTGCCTCGTGCGCTTGTTGCAGGCCCCGTTGGACCAGGAATTATAGCTGCCTCGTTTGCATGTCCTATAGTCTCTGTTGGGCCAGGAGTTATCGCTGCCTCGTGTGCTTGTAGTTGGCTTCGTGGGGCCAGGATTTATAGCTGCCTTCTGTGCTTGTCCTGGAGGCTTTTTAGGGCCAGGAGTTATAGCTGCCTCGTGTCCTTGTCCTGGATGCTCCGTAGGGCCAACAGTTATAGCTGCCTCGTGTGCTTGTTGGAGACTTCGTGGGGCCAGAAGTAATAACTGCTTCCTGGTCTTGCGGAGGCTCCGAGGGGCCAGGAGTTACAGCTGTCTCGTGTGTTTGTCCGGGATGCTCCGTGTGACCAGAAGTTATAGATGCATCATGAGTTTGTCGGATGCTCCATAAGGCCAAGAGTCATAGCTGACTCGTGTGCTTGCCGCCTAGTGTGTTTGTTCTCTCGTGTGCTTTCCAGAGGCTCCGTGGGCAAAGAGTTATAACTGCCTCATGTGTTTGTCCTGGAGGCTCCGTGATGCTTGGAGTTATAGCTGCTTCGTGTGCTTGCCGGAAGCTTCGTGGTACCAGGAGTTACAGTTGCCTCTTGTGCTTGCTGGAGGCTCCGTGGGGCCAGGACTTATAGCTGTCTCGTGTGATTGCCAGAGGCTCCGTGCCGCCATGAGATATACCTGCCTCCTCTGCTTGCCGAATGCTCTGTGGGCCCAGGAATTATTGCTGCTTCGGTTGCTTGTCCTGGAGTCTCCATTGAGCCAGGAGTTATAGGTCCCCCGTTTGCTTGTCCTAGAGACACCTGTGGGGCCAGGAGTTATAGCTGCCTCTTGTGCTAGTCCTGGAGGCTCCGTTGGGCCAACAGTTATAGCTGCCTCGCGTGCTTGTTGGAGTCTCCATGGGGCCAGGAGATATAGCTGTCTCGTGTGATTTTCCTGGATACTCCGTGGGGCCAGGAGATATAGCTGCCTCATGTGCTTGTAGGTGTCTACATGGGGCCAGGAGTTATAGCTGCCTCGTGTGCTTGTCCTGGAGACTCTTTGGCATCAGGAGTTATATCTGCCTCGTTGTCTTGTCGGAGGCTCAGGGGGATCTGGAGATATAAGTACTTCGAGCGCTGGTCGTAGGCTTCGTTGGTCTTGCAGAGGCTCCGTGGGACCACCAGTTATAGCTAGCTTAGGTGATGGTCCTGTGGGCTCCGTGGGGGCCAGGAGTTATAGCTGTCTCGTGTGCTTGTCCCGGATGCTCCGTGGAGTCAGGAAATATTGCTGCCTCGTGTGCTTGTCGGAGGCTACAAGAGGTCAGGAAATATACATGCCTCGTGTGGTTGTCGGAGGCTCCGTGCGGCCAGGAATTATAGCTGCCTCGTGTGCATGTCCCGGATGCTCAATGGAGCCAGGAGTTATAGCTGCCTCTAGTGCTTGCCAGAGGCTTTGTTCGGCCAGGAGATATATCTGCCTCATGTGCTTGTCCTGGAGGCATCATGGGCCGGGTATTATAGCTGCCTCGTGTGCTTGATCTGGACGTTCAGATGGGCCAGGTTTTGCTTGTCCTGGAGGCTCTGTGGGGCCATGAGATATAGCTGCCTCGTGTGCATGTCAGAGGCTCCGTTGGGCCAGGAGTTATAGCTGCCTCGTGTGTTTGCCGGAGGCTCCGTGTGGCCAGGAGTTATAGATGCCTCGTGAGCTTGTCCTGGAGGCTCCATGAGGCAAGGAGATATAGCTGACTCGTGTGATTGCCGTCTAGTGTGTTTGTCCACTCGTGTGCATGCTGGAGGCTCCGTGGGCAAAGAGTTTTAGCTGCCTCAGTGCTTGTCCTGGAGACTCCGTGATGCCAGGAGTTATAGCTGCCTCGTGTGCTTGCCATAGGCTCCGTACGCCCATGAGTTATACCTGACTCATGTACTTGCTGGATGCTCCGTGGGGCCATAAGTTATATCCGCCTCGTTTGTTTGTCCTGGGGTCTCTGTTGGGCCTAGAATTATCGATGCCTCGTGTGCTTGTCGGAGGCTCCAAGGGTCCATGAGATATAGCAGCCTCGTGTGCTTGTCCTGGAGTCTCTGATGGGCCAAGATATTGCTGCCTGATATGCTCGCCGGAGGCTGCGTGGGGCCTGAAGTTAGAGCTGCCTCGTATGCTTGCAGGAGGCTCCATGGGCCAGTGGTTACAGCTTCCTCGTGTGCTTGCCGGAGGCTCCGTGGGGCCAGGAGCTACAGCTGCTTCATGTGCTTTTCCTAGATACTCTGTGGGGCAAGGAAATATAGCTGTCTCGTTTGCATGTCCTGGAGGCTCTGTGGTGCCAGGAGTTATAGCTGTCTCGTTTGCATGTCCTGGAGGCTCCGTGGGGCCAGGAGTTATAGCTGCCTCGGGATCTTGTCGGTGGTTCCGTTGGGCCAGGAGTTATAGTTGCCTCGTGTGCTTGTTGTTTGATCCAGCAGCCAGTAGTTATAACTGCCTCCTGGGCTTACCGGAGGCTTTGTTCGACCAGGAGTTATATCTGCCTCGTGTGCTTGTCCTGGAGGCTTCGTGGGACCGGGTGTTAAAGCTGCCTCGTATGCTTGTTCTGGACGTTTCGTGGGGCCAGGTGTTGCTTGTCCTTGAGGCTCCGTTGGGCCAGGAGATATAGCTGCCTGGTTCGCATGTCAGAGGCTCCGGTGGGTCAGGAGATATAGCTGCTTCGTGTGCTTTCCCTGGAGGCTCCATGGGGCTTGAAGTTAGAGCTACCTCGTATGCTTGTCCTGGAGGCTCGGTGGGGCCAGGCGTTATTGCATCCTCGTGTGCTTGTTCTGGCGTCTCCGTGGGGCCTGAAGTTAGAGCTGCCTCGTTTGCTTGCCGGAGGCTTCTTGCGGTCAGGAGTTTTAGTTCCCTCGTGTGCTTGCCGGAGATTCCGTGGGGCCAGGAGATATTGCTGACTCGTGTGCTTGCCGCATAGTGTGTTTATCTCCTCGTATGTTTGCCGGAGGTTCTGTGGGCAAAGAGTTTTAGCTGCCTTATGGGCTTGTCCTAGAGGCTCCGTGATGCCCGGAGTTATAGATTCCTCGTGTGCTTGCTGGAGGCTCTAAGGAGCCAGGAGCTATAGCTGCCTCGAGTGCTTGCCAGAGGCTAAGTGCGGCCATGAGTTATATCTGCCTCGTGCTCTTGCCGGATGCTCCATAGGGCCAGGAGATGTACGTGCCTCGTGTGCTTCTCGCAAGCCTCGTGTGCTTCTCGCAAGCCTCGTGTGCTTCTATGAGGCAGTGTGCTTCTATGAGGCAGCTATAACTCCTGCCTAACTGAGGCAGGAGTTATAGCTGCCTCATGTGCTTGTCGGAAGGTCAGTGGGGCCAGGATTTATAGCTGCCTCGTGTGCTTGCTGGAGTCTGCGTGGAGGCCAGGAGTTAGAGCTGCCTCTTGAGCTTACTGGAGGCACCGTTGAGCCAGGAGGTATAACTGCCTCGTGTGCTTGCCAGAGGCACCGTTGGGCCAGGAGGTATTACTGCCTTGTGTGCTTGCCGGAGACACCGTTGGGCCAGGAGTTATAGCTTCCTCGTGTGCTTGTCTTGGATGCACTTTGGGGCCAGGAGATATAGCTGCCTCGTGCTTGTCTTGGATGCACTGTGGGGCAAGGAGTTATAGCTGCCTCGTGTGATTGTTGGAGGATCCGTGGGGCCAGGAGATATAGTTGCCTCGTGTCCCATACCAGAGCAACCACAGAGCATTGACAGCCTCAGGTGGTCCAGACTGACACCACTCACCACACCACAAGGAGCAGTGTGGTCACAATGCGACCCAAACGTCTTAAGGTCAGAGCTACTCTACTTGACGGTCATGCTATCGGGAGAAGCAATATTTTAAAGGTCCTGAAGGACGTTACTGGCCTCGAACCCGCTGACATTAGTCAGGAAAGTGAAGATAGCGTGCTCTTCTTTTCATGTGAAGAGGAGCTAGAAAAACTGACTAACGATGCCATTCTTCGTAAAGATCACCACCTACATCCTCACTTCCCACGTCAGTTCCTGGCCGGAAGAACTGTTTTTATCAGCAGGACCAGCCAGTGGATCGCTGACCGACCTCAACATCATATCAAGGACAATATCGAGGACAAAAATCCAAACCTGGCTGTATTCAACCTGGAGTTCTGCAATACCGACAAAACATCAATGAAGATTACGTTCACCAATATAGCTGCGGCCACCCAGTCTGCCACACAAGGATTCTACTGCTTCGGCTTAAAAATACCACCCCACCAAATAAAAAAGGAACGATACCACGAGATCCAGCAGTGCTTTAAGTGCTATGAGCTCTCCCACCCGACCAACAAGTGTCAGCACCTTGTCCAGAAGTGCAGCCTGTGCGCACTGGATCGTCACTACTCCATATGCAAGGCAACAGTCCATCGCTGCTTGCTCTGTGATGGCAATCACCCCGCAATTTCCTACCGCTGCCCCTGCAGACAGGAAAGCATCAAGGCCCAGGTTGAAGCCAAGAGAAACAATCCTTCTACCTCCTCTACCAGAGCCCCAAGTGTTCAACCCACCACCTTAGCTCTCACTAATCGACCAGAAGACTTTCCGGTCTTACCAACATATGGCTCCTCCCAGCAGGCGACACAGTCTTCTCATTGGGGACCCAAGGTTCCACATGCTCCTTCACAGCCCCCTGCATCACGTGCTGGCATTATTCCTGGTCTTATTAGACTAGCGGAAAGGCTTGCAGGACCACACAACCAGCGCTTTGTCAGTGAACTAAACGTGTTATACATTGACAATGGCCTGGCCCCCATCATAGCCACTGGCGTAAGTCTCACTGCCTCCTCTACCACTCTGGAGACTACCACCAGGATGACCAAGCGGTCAACTTCAACATCGACTCCAGAACCGCCCATGACCCGGGCGACACAAACAGAGGTAATTCCTTCTCCAACTCCCAACACTCCTACCCTCACTATCTCAGCAGCCGCGCTAGCAGACGTGCTGTCTACAAACGATAACGGCACCACCAGAGCTCCTGAAATAGCTACAATCACCAATCAACGACACCTAAGCCTACCTAAGGCTGCGAGGCGAAAGGCAAAAACACCCCCAACGGAGGTTACGGACACCTCCGACGAGGAAATCATAGTAGGAGCTCCACTGCCGCATCACAAATACGACACCTACACGGTTCAAGACTTCCTCATGGAGGCCACTTCACCAAACTCCAACGACAGCTCTGCTCAGCCAAAGTCGCAGGCAAAGAAAAAACGGAAAACCTAGAGGTCTACACTAATCCCACCAGCTCCATAACTGGTATAGCCAGCCCTCCAGGCTGAAAACCATCATGAAGACCCCAATCCGTCGCCAGATCTCTATTATCAGTCACTGATACAGATAATGGCTCCAAGGAGCCTCCAATTACGGGCTCACCATAGCCCGTGCTACTTGAACTTATTGTTCTAGGTAGCTTAATCTAAAACAACAACAACAACATGCCTCGTGTGCTTGCCGGAGGCTTCTTGCGGTCAGGAAGGGAAATTGTCAAAGTAATAGCTAAGGGAGCTCAGTTGTTAAGGGAGAACAATGGCTAAGGGAGTGCAGTGGCAAAGGGAGGACAAAGGCTAAGGGAGTACAGTGGAGTTACTGAGTAAGATTAAGTATTGCCTTGTGTAGGTGTGTATTGAATATTAAATATAAGTTGAATATAAGGCAGGTACTGGTTGTTCTGGTGTCCAGCACTGGGATAGGAAAGTGTTCAGCTGATCTTTATTAGTGACTTCATAGGTTTTACTAGAGCTAGACTTCCTAGCTATGATAATGCCATCACTAACAAAGCCCTGAATAATCAAACCATTGTTACGACGAGCTGGTCGCAACTTGTAGAAAGTTCCTGTCTTGTTCTGGTGAGGGATTCATTTTCACAGATCCCAGATCTCTGATATACAGCTGATCAGACTCCAGATCTCTGATACAAAGCTGATCAGACCCCAGATCTCTGAGACACAGCTAATCTGAGAATCTCCTTATTTACAATAATTATTTAGTTTAACACAGATTCTTCTGTTGTTTGATTCCTCATGATTTATCCTACCTACTCTATAAGCTGCTGAGATATCATTACGTTGGAGGGAGACACCCCAGCTTATCCTGAAGCTTACTTATCATAATGTCAGTACAGTTTTCACCTTCAGATTCATAAGGAAGTGCGGACGTCAACATCACTACTGAGTCACATTAACTTTTGCTGCTCTAGTTGGTCTTGGGCTTTAGCTTGGTGATAATAGATGGAGTTTGCTACTCCAGTTGGTCCTGGGCCTTAGCTTGGTGATCATGCATGGAGTTTGCTGCTCCAGTTCGTCCTGGGACTTAGCTTGGTGATCATGGAGGAGTTTAGCTGGTTTTCAATGCTTGTAATCACTTCCTGTTACTTACCGCAGGCTTCATGGGACTGTTTCAGTGTGTTGACTTCAGTATGCAGCTGTTTGACTGTTTGGATCAGCTCGATGAATATGTGACTGCTGGTCTTCAATAGTGTTGGCTTGGCTTTCAAGAACCCTGGCTAGTTTGTCGTGCCACTGGACATCAAGCAAACCCTTGGAGTCATGAGATGGAGGACTACCACACACAAGCTGAGAGAGTAGGATGGCCAGGGAGGGATTTGGTCTCGGTGTTGACAACTCGCTTTGGCTGGACGAGCGGGTACTAGAACGCCCATGGGCCCCATAGTTTCTGTTTTGCATAGTTGGAGGCGAGTTGTGTTGCATCTTCTGTACAGTGGACTGTTTGGTCATGACGTCTTGTAACTGTTGAGTTGGAGGGCTTAATGGGCTTTGAAATAAGCGTCAGACGGTAGGCACTGGGCCATGGTGTCTAAAAGAAAGCTTGTGGTGATGGAACTGGTGGGTTTTGTAAATAGTTGGGAAACCTGAAATTTTTATAACATGTCAGATGTCCACGTACTTGGCCGCCTCTTGGTGAGACCTACATCATCAGGAGGTCAACATTAGTAGTAATCCAATGAGAAACCTAATAATTTGGCATCATCCGCAAACATTGAGGGAATCAGTCTATACATTCTTGACAATCATTTACGTATATCACATACAGGATAGGTCCGAGTAAAGAACCCAGAGGGACCTGTTAGAGATTTTACGCCATTTTAAGGTCTCACTGGAGTTGGATGGCAACTACCAGCCGGGTCGGACGCTCCTGAGGTTTCTCATCTCCTGGCTAGTGTTTACGTTGGACGATTGGTGGTTGCCCTGCCTGATGGTGGTTTGCCATTGACAGGGTGACGTTTGGATTTGTCATGGGGACTTCTCATCTTCCAGTGAAGAAGACATTGTCGGCTGGTCTGGCATTTACAGTGCCGGTGGGCCATATGTTGGTTGGTGTCACTCTGGTGGATGTGCTCCATGTGCAGTTGTTGGACTTAGTGGGCGTCCAACTGCTTCAGAGAAACCATGCTGTGATCAATTTCCACCACCAGGATGCCTTTCAGGCGTTTCTTGGGGGTGTGAGAGGCGTGTTTACCCTTTCCTCTTATAACCGGCGGTTTTGGCGAAAGTGTTAAGTGGTGAATCTTAGTGTCGCCTTGACATATGTGGCAGTGCATGGTACCCCCCCTTTGAATTTCAGGACAATCTTTTAACCAACCTGTTTTGAACGATTTGGAACTGTGTTAAGTGTTCGTTGAAACAAGATCCTTGGCAAGCACTGTGCTGGCATGCTTGACGGCTCCNAGATATCCTTCACCGCCTTAGCCGCGGATAACCAGCTGCGCCACACGGTCTCCACTGCTTCGGCATCTAGTTCCACCCATGTAAGTGAAGAAGGAACGATACCATGAGCTCCAAAAGGGCTTTCGGTGTTACGATTACTCCCACCCCACCAATAAGTGTCGGCACCCCATCCGGAAGTGCAGCCTTTGCGCCCCAGGACCATTACTCCATATGTAAATCGACAAACAGGAAAAAAACAAGGCCCAGGTTGAAACCAAGGAAGCCAACCTTCTCAACCCCGCCACCAGAGCCCCTCATGCTAAACCGAACACCTCAGCTCTCACCAACAAACCAGAAGATTCCCAGTCGTACAAAATAGTGGTTCCTCCTACTAGTCAAGCCAGCCTTCACAATGGGGCCCCCAGGGGCCCCCAATGGAGACCGACAATCACCGATTCATCAGGGAACTGAATGTACTGTATCTAGACAATGGCCTGGACCCCATCATAGCCCCTGACAAGTCTATCTCCCCTATCACACCGGGGACCTCCCCTATCGCACAGAAGGTCGACTGCTAGGTCGATATCAACTCAGACGTCAGCTCCACTGAAGACCCAGGCTGCACAAACAGCAGCATCTTCCAATCCAGCCCCAAAAGCTACCTCCATCACCCTCTCAGCAGAAGATCTCGCAGACGCGCACTCGCAGACCACAAACACCACCGACGTTCCGAACAGCTTCTATCAACTTTTCGATTTCAGAGCCAGCCTCAACCTCAGGCTATGAGACCAAAACCACCAACAACAAACTACGCCACGGACTCCTCAGACGAGGAAATTTCATTAAGAGTTCCATTGCCACGACACTTTCCCTAGTGCGTGCAAGATGATCTCAGGAGGCCACATCACGAACTCCAATGACAACACAGACCTGTCAACCAGCAGACAAGACTCAGAAAACACAAAAGACCTAGAGGCCTTCATTAACTCACCAGCTCTATAATTGGTATTGCTTGCCCTCCATGACCGCCCCCCCCCAAAGAAATACATCCATTTACAGATCTCATTTTTCAGCAATTGATAATGGCTCCAAAGAGCGTCCACTTTCGGGCTATTCATGCCCGCGCCACCTTTTGGGTGGCTTAATCTTAATCAATCAATCCATTGTCACTATAGGACCTACCGACCCAAGTCTTCAACTACCCATCTGACCATTTCCACCTTCGGACATTAACGCAAGCGACGCTTTGTTATTTAGAGCAGTGTAGCTAGATCAGTAAATCGTCGACAGAGTTCGAGTGCATCACTTTACTACTGGAAAAATGTGGAGATTATACTGCATTTCTGTAGTGATGGCGACTGCAGTTATGAAGGCTTACATCTATGGAAAACATGAGCCTCTGGATTTCAAAGAAAGGTTTAACTGGAATTCGTTTATGCCCAAGGAAACCTTCTAGGAAAGAGCACAAAATAGTTAAACGAAATCCCAGTTTGCCTTTAGAACTTCAAAATCTATTTCTGGAACATTTAAAAGCGAAGAAAGAATTTCTGCCCGCGCTATCCAACTTGCTAGATGAATCACCAGAGTTCGTGAAGGATGCCGATCCCATCCAGGTGCTCAACGTGCTTAAAGCAAAACGTTCATCAGAAACGTTCGTTAACACATTAAGTTAACCCATGACATGACTTGACATACCACTAGTGATCATAGAGGAAGGCAACTCTCTCATGATGCTCAACTTCTTCGAGGCAAAATATTTGACAACCAGACACAAACGCTCAATCAATGACATCACTGTTGATATCCCAGACTTCTTAAGTGATGGAGAATTGGGATATGTAGTGAAGCTCAAGATGTAGTGCCCCGGGCTGACTAATTCGAACACTTACAAATAATGTTCGTTAACTTTACGACAATAACGAACACCTTACACGTAAAATGTCAATGCAGCTGGTGTCACATCTAGACGTTATGGGTGTTCAAGGCCACTCCCACAGTTCCAGAGAATTACTCGAATTCATGTCTAAATATATTAAAAAAAACTCAGATTTAAAGTTGTAATTTTATTGTTTAATATGAACAATGAAATATAATCTATTTATATAATATGATAAAAACATGTTTTAACAACGTGTGACTCATTTGCCAGGTTCAGCATGTAATTCCGGATCTTGCAGAGAAGCCATGTGTTCTCGCCTCGTAAACCAATGAACCACCAATATGTTTTGGGTAAATAATGTATGGAGTCGCTTTTACAAATTAAGCTTCCCTAAGGCTGAGTGGGGCCAGGAGTTATACCTGACTGGCGTGCTTGTCCTGGAGGCTCCGTGGGGCCTGACGTTACAGATGCCTCGTGTCATTGTCTTGGAGGCTCCGTGTGGCCAGTAGTTATAGCTGCCTCGTGAGTTTGTCGGAGGCTCCGTGGGGCCAGGAGTTATAGATGCTTCGTGTGCTTGTCCTGGAGGCTTCGTGGGGCAAAAAGATATAGCTGACTCGTGTGCTTGCACTCCAGCGTGTTTGTCTCCTCGTGTGCTTGCTGGAGGCTCCGTGGGGCAAAGAGTTTTTGCTCCTTCATGTGCTTGGCCTGGAGGCTCCATGATGCCAAGAGTTATAGCTGCCTCGCGTGCTTGCCGGAGGCTTCGTGACGCCAGGAGTTATACCTGCCTTGTGTGCTTGCCAGATGCTCCGTGGGGTCAGAAGTTACATTAACCTCGTTTGCTTGTCCTGGAGTCTCTGTGAGGCCAGGAGTTATAGCTGCCTCGGGATCTTGTCGGTGGTTCCGTTGGGTCAAGAGTTATAGTTGCCTCGTGTGCCTGTCGGTGGATACAGTTGCGAGTAGTTATAGCTGCCTCCTGGGCTTGCCGGAGGCTTTGTTCGACCAGGAGTTATATCTGCCTCGTGTGCTTGTCCTGGAGGCCCCGTGGGACCGGGTGTTATAGCTGCCTCCTGTGCTTGTTCTGTACGTTTCGTGGGGCCAGGTGTTGCTTTTCCTGGTGGCTTCGTGGGGCAAGGGGTTATTGCATCCTCGTGTGCTTGTTCTGGCGTCTCCGTGGGGCCTGAAGTTAGAGTTGCCTCGTTTGCTTGCCGGAGGCTTCTTGCGGTCAGGAGTTTTAGTTCCCTTGTCTGCTTGCCGGAAGCTCCGTGGGGCCAGGAAATATTGCTGACTTGTGTGCTTGCCGCCTAGTGTGTTTGTCCCTTCATGGGCTTGCCGGAGGTTCTGTGGGCAAAGAGTTTTAGCTGCCTTATGTACTTGTCCTAGAGACTCCGTGATGCCAGGAGTTATAGCTGCCTCGAGTGCTTGCCAGAGGCTCCGTGCGGCCATGAGTTATACCTGCCTCGTGTGCTTCTCGCAGGCCCCTGTAGGCCAGAATTTAAAGCTAACTTGTTTACTTATCATGGAGTCTCTGTTGGGCCAAGAGTTATCGCTGCCTCGTGTGCTTGTAGGAAGCTCCATGGGGCCAGTAAATATAGCTGCCTTGTGTGCATGTCGGAGGCTTCATTTGGCCAGTATTTATAGCTGCTTACTGTGCTTGTCTTGGAGGCTTCGTGGGGCCAGAAGTTATAACTGCCTCGTGTGCTTGTCAGACGCTTAGTGGGACCAGGAGTTATAGCTGCCACATGTGCTTGCCGGAGGTTGCGTGAGGGCCAGGAGTTAGAGCTGCCTCGTGTGCTTGCCGGAGGCACCGTTGGGCCAGGAGGTATAACTGCCTCCTGTGCTTGCCGGAAGCACCGTTCGACCCAGGAGTTATAGTTGTCTCATGTGCTTGTCCCGGATGCCCATGAGGCCAGGAGATATAGCTGCCTCGAGTTTGACCTGGAGGCACCGTGGGACCAGGAGTTATAACTGCCTCGTGTGCAAGTCGGAGGATACATGGTGCCAGGAATTATAGCTACCTCGTGTACTTGTCGGCGGCTTTATGGGGCCAGGATATATAGCTTCCTCGTGTGCTTGCCCCAGATGCTCGGTGGGGACAGGAGATATAGCTGCCTGGTACTTGTCTTGGATGCACTGTGGGGCCAGGAGTTAAAAAAGTCTCGTGTGCTTGCTGGAGAATCCCTGGGGGCCCAGGAGATATAGCTGCCTGGTGCTTGTCTTGGATGCACTGTGGGGCCAGGAGTTAAAAAAGTCTCATGTGCTTGTTGGAGAATCCCTGGGGGCCCAGGAGATATAGCTGCCTACTTTGCTTGCCGGAGGCTTCTTGCGGTCAGGAAGGGAAATTGCCATAGCAATGGCTAAGGGAGCTCAGTTGTTAAGGGAGAACAATGGCTAATGGAGTAATTTGGCTAAGGAAGTACAGTGGTTAAGGGAGTACAGTGGCTAAGAAAGTACAGTGGATAAGGGAGTGCAGTCGCTAAGAAAGTTCAGTGGCTAAGGGAGTGCAGTGGCTAAGGGAGTACAGTGGCTAAGGAAGTACAGTGGCTAAGGAAGTACAGTGGCCAAGGAAGTATAGTGGCTAAGGGTGAACGAAGGCTATGGGAGTACAGTGGCTTAGGGTGGACAATGGCTAAGGAAGTACAATGGCTAAGGGCGGGCAATGGCAAAGGGAGTACAGTGGCTAAAGGAGGGCAATGGTTATTGAGAGCAATGGCTACGGGAGGGCAATGGCTAGGGGGGTACAGTGGCTAAGGAAAGACAATTGCTAACGGAGAGCAATAGGAAATGGAGGGCAGCGGCTAAGGGAAGGGAATGGCACGGCAAGTTACTTATTAATTCCGCAGAGGATGGAGTTACTGGGTAAGATTAAGTATTGCCTTGTGTAGGTGTGTATTGAATATTAAATATAAGCTGAATATAAGGCAGGTACTGGTTGTTCTGGTGTCCAGCACTGGGATAGGAAAGTGTTCAGCTGATCTTTATTAGTGACTTCATAGGTTTTACTAGAGCTAGACTTCCTAGCTATGATAATGCCATCACTAACAAAGCACTGATTAATCAAACCATTGTTGCGATGAGCTTGTCGCAACTTGTAGAAAGGTCTTGTCTTGTTTTAGTGAGGGATTCATTGTCATACACCCCAGATCTTTGATATACAGCTGATCAGACCCCAGAGCTCTGATACACAGCTGATCAGACCCCAAATTTCTAAGAGACAGCTGATCAGACCCCAAATCTCTAAGAGACAGCTGATCAGACCTCAAATCTCTGAGACACAGATAATCTGAGAATCTCCCTATTTCCAATAATTATTGAGTTGAACACTGATTCTTCTGTTGTTTGATCTCTCATGATTTGTCCTACCTATTCTATAAGTTGCTGAGATATCATTACGTTGGAAGGAGACACCCCAGCTTTTCCTGAAGCTTACTTATCATAATGTCAGTACAGTTTTCTCCTTCAGATTCATCAGGAAGTGCTGACATCAACATCACTACTGAGTCACATTAACTTTTGCTGTTCCAGTGGGTCTTGGGCCTTAGCTTGGTGATATTGGATGGAATTTGCTTCTCCAGTTGGTCCTGGGCGTTAACTTGGTGATCATGCATGGAGTTTGCTACTCCAGTTGGTCCAGGGCCTTAACTTGGTGATTATGCATGGAGTTTGCTGCTCCAGTTCGTCCTGGGTCTTAGCTTGGTGATCATGGATGGAGTTTAGCTGGTTTTCAATGCTTGTAATCACATCCTGTTACTTATCGCAGGCTTCATGGGACTGTTTCAGTGTCTTAACTTCAGTATACAGGTATTCGATTGGTTGAATCAGCTTGATGAATATGTGACTGCTGGTCTGCAATAGTGTTGGCTTGGCTTTCAAGAACCCTGGCTAG
The DNA here is from genome assembly GCA_020271785.1 of Procambarus virginalis. Lineage (NCBI taxonomy): Eukaryota > Metazoa > Arthropoda > Malacostraca > Decapoda > Cambaridae > Procambarus > Procambarus virginalis. The sequence goes on along the minus strand of WNGS01000683.1, from coordinate 79,802 downwards.
TTTGTGGTGCCACTGGTCATCAAGCGAACCCTTAGAATCATGAGATGGAGGACTACCACACGCAAGCTGAGTAGGATGGCCAGGGATGGATTCAGACTCAGTGTTGACAACTCGCTTTGGCTGGACGAGCGGGTACTAGAACGCCCATGGGCCCCATAGTTTCTGTTTTGCATAGTTGCAGGCGAGTTGTGTTGCATCTTCTGTACAGTGAACTGTTTGCTCCTGGTCATGACGTCTTGTAATTGTTGAGTTGGAGGGCTTAATGGGCTTTGAAATAAGCGTCAGACGGCAGGCACTGGGCCATGGTGTCAAAAAGAAAGCTTGTGGTGTTGGAACTGGTGGGTTGGGTAAATAGTTGGGAAACCTGAAATTTTTATAACATGTCAGGTGTCCACGTACTTGGCCGCCTCTTGGTGAGACCTACATCATCAGGAGGTCAAAGTTAGTAGTAATCCAATGAGAAACTTAATAATTTTGGCATCATCAGCAAACATTGAGGGGAATCAGTCTATACATTCTGGACAATCATTTACGTATATCAGACACAGGATAGGTCCGAGTATAGAACCCTGAGGGACACCGTTGGAGATATTACGCCATTCTAAGGTCTCACTTGAGTTGGATGGCAACTACCGGCTGCGTCTGATGCTCCTGAGGTCTCTCTGCTCCTGGCTAGTGTCTATGTTGGACGACTGCTAGTTGCCCTGCCTGGTGGTGGTTTGCCATTGACAGGTTGACGTTTGGATTTGCCATGGGGACTTGTCGGCTGTTACGTACCCCTATTGGATACGTATATAAATATAAAATAAGTACAAATTCCATGAATCATTACTTGTATGTGCATATATATTATATCATTAATTGTACATATTATATTATTACTTGTATGCTTATATCAGTAATTGTATGATCTTGTATGCTTATATCAGTACTTGTATGATCTTGTATGCATATATCATTTCTTGTATGTGCTGATATGTTATATTGTGGTGGTGATCCGTGGGCAGACCGAGCCGTGAGAAATCGTTATTATATATTTTTTGTGTGTGTCAGCTTCCCATGTGAAAGTTATAGTTTTGTGCTGATCACTTGTTGGCAAGACTGCGGGAAACCGTTATTATTGTCCACCAAGACGGCAACAGTTGTGGGATATTATTTCCTGCCATGTTGGCAGCTGACAACACATTCTTTTATTTTACAATATGTGTCTATTATATTAGTAACTACATTATTTCTGTTTATACATGAACTCTGATCATTCCTTAATTTAGTTTAGTAATTCCCATTATATGGCTCCATGTAAGTAAGATTTATAGTAAGTAAAAAATTTCACTTAAAATGTTGTGCAGAAGCGACATCGGCTCCTGCCGTGAGAACATTATTCAGTAACTGTTTGGACACTGGAGGGATCACATCTAGGAGTAAAGTCTGTACCATTATATCTATTCTGTTCTGTTGTCATATGTTAGTCTGTGGAGACATAATTTTATTTTGATTTACATGTGGTTTCCCATTTGTTGATTTACCTATAATATTGATAATTAACTTAAGTATATTTATAATATATATTTAATTTTAATTACGTAATTTCTTAGTGCTAAGAGGGTGATTAATTTTAATTATTGCCTGTGCAAACCATGGGATTATGCTGGTGACCCACCTTGAGATTGCAGCATCGGTAAATGTCCCTAGACTACAAGATTTTGTTGCTGTACAGGTCATGAGCATTAATGAACGGTTTGTAATATCGGCCTTCAATGACGAGGACATTGTCGGCAGGTCTAGCATTTATGGTGACGGTGGACCATCTGTTGGTTCGTGTTGCTTTGGTGGATATGCTCCATGTGCAGCTGTCGGAGTTAGTGGGCGTCCAGCTGCTTCAGGGCAACCATGCTGTGATCAATTTCCACCACCAGGATGCCTTTCAGGTGTTTCTCGGGCGATGTGAGAGACGTGTTTACCTTCTCCCCTATACAGCCAGTTATGTTAAAGTGGCGAATCTTAGTGTCGCCTTGACGTATGTAGCAGTGCATGGTGCCCCCTTTTGAATTTCAGGACAATCCTTTAACCAACCTGTTTTGAACGGTTTGGGACTGTGTTAAGTGTTCGTTGGAACAAGATCCTTGCCGAGCTCTGTGCTGGTATGCTTAACGGCTCCCGCACCCTGATGATGTCGCTGAAGTGTAGTGTACCATCGTCGGTGTTCGTGTTGGGTTACATGCTCCACTGCCTGTATCGTGGGCAACCGCGCACCTGATATTGGTTTGGTCACAAGGGTCATCTGGCTGTTCATGCGACTTGGGAGCAACCGGTAGGGTGCATATTTATCGTGCGGAGGATTTTCCTTCCCTGTTGCATTTGGACAGTTCTGAGGACGGTAGTGGGTCCTGTGCCTGTGGTGCTTGATTGCCTGTTTCGGCGGGTTCTACGATTTGTGCGAAACGTCTGGTAACTGACGTGGCCCCCTGGGGTTGATGAGGCAGTTTTGTGGGTGTCGGGCCGTCGCCTGCACTTACTGTAGTGGAGGTCCATGTCCCGCCCGTCTGTGGTGTAGTCCGGCTTCTGGGGGAGTGGGTTCTTCTGTTTTGGATGGGATGCTTTGGCCGGTGGAGGTGCTTGCCATGCCTGTGTGTCTCGACGACTGTCGTTCTGATGCTTCCACCCCTTTGCAGAAACGTGCGCGCCAGAATACCGAGGCAGTTCCCCTAGATGATGTCGACAGTTTGGGCGACGTGGCCTCTGTGGATTCTTCAGACGGTGTGGGTGTGGACCATATAGATGGGGTGATGGTGGTCGTGCCTGCAGTGGGGCCTGGTAGGAGTGGTGTGGTGTGGCCTGTCTCGAAGCGATCGCGGCGGGCTCGAAGACTCTCCCCTTCGTGGTGTGCCTTGGGAGTATGGTGCTCCTGAGTCCCCCACTGTCGGTGGCGAGGTTATTAGGGGTTTCAGAGTTGTTTCCTGTGCCCCCTACCCCTGCGCCTCCTGCTGTTGGATCCCTGCGGTGGGGGGGTTGTCTTTGGTGATCGGGTCCTCGTGATGGTGCTGAAAAAGATGTGCACGGGGGGCCTTGGCTCCTGTGCCCAGTGGCGGGGTCAATGCCGTGCCTGCATCCCCTTCGGGTCCCCCCGTCCTTCGTTGGCCCGGTCTGGAGGGAGTCTAGTCCAGACTGCCGAGGTCATGACCAGTGAGGATCGGGTGCGTTTGTCTCCTCGTGTGCTAGTGTTTGTCCTCTCGTGTGCTTGCAGGAGGCTCCGTCGGCAAAGAGATTTAGCTGCCTCCTGTGCTTGTCTTGGAGGCTACATGATGCCAGGAGTTATAGCTGCCTCTCATGCTTGCCGTAGGCTGCGTGGGGCCAGGAGATATAGCTGCCTTGAGTGCTTGCAGGAGGCTCCGTGGGGCCAGGAGTTATGGCTACCTCGATTGCATGCCAGAGGCTCCTTGTGGCCATGAGCAATACATGCCTAGTGTGCTTGCCGGATGCTCCGTGGAGCCAGGATTATTGCTGCCTCGTGTGCTTGTCCGGGAGTCCTCCATGGGGCCAGAAGTTATAGCTCCCCCGTTTGCTTGTCCAGGAGTCTCTGTTGGGCTAAGAGTTATCTCTACTTCGTGTGCTTGTCGGAGGCTCCTTTGGGCTTGTAGATATAGGTGCCTTGTGTGCTTGTCGGTTGCTTCGTGAGGGCCAGGATTTATAGCTGCCTTCTGTGTTTGTCTTTGAGGCTCTGTAGTTCCAGGAGTTTGGGCTGCCTCGTGCGCTTGTCGCAGGCCCCGTTGGACCAGGAATTATAGCTGCCTCGTTGCATGTCCTATAGTCTCTGTTGGGCCAGATGTATCGCTGCCTCGTGTGCTTGTAGTTGGCTTCGTGGGGCCAGGATTTATAGCTGCCTTCTGTGCTTGTCCTGGAGGCTTTTTAGGGCCAGGAGTTATAGCTGCCTCGTGTCCTTGTCCTGGTGCTCCGTAGGGCTAACAGTTATAGCTGCCTCGTGTGCTTGTTGGAGACTTCGTGGGGCCAGAAGTAATAACTGCTCCTGTCTTGCGGAGGCTCCGAGGGGCCAGGAGTTACAGCTGTCTCGTGTGCTTGTCCGGGATGCTCCGTGTGACCAGAAGTTATAGATGCATCATGAGTTTGTCGGATGCTCCATAAGACCAAGAGTCATAGCTGACTCGTGTGCTTGCCGCTAGTGTGTTGTTCTCTCGTGTGCT
>WNGS01000683.1:41972-55244 GCA_020271785.1 Procambarus virginalis | reverse complement strand
CAGTCCCAGATGGTGACACAGGCTTCGGAAATTATTCAACACCGTTTGAACCTTTGAAATATCTCTGACCTGAAAAAAAATATTATCGGCATATATGATCAGAGTTACCCCATTTGAGTATCTCTCAGATGTTATCTTATTCCTTAGTATATTAAACAGGGTGTGACTCAACACTCCTTCCTGAGGTGTGCCGAAATTGAAATTGAAATTGAAATTGAAATAAGTTTATTGATGTAAAATACACACAAAGGGATGAGGTAGCTCAAGCTATTCTCACCCCGTTCAGTACATAGACACACATCACAAACCATAAACATATTACAAAACATCCTGAGAGATAACATATACATATCCTCCTTCACAAGTAGTATGGTATCAGACGTACACACACAAATACTTTTATGACCTAGATATACTGTATAAACAATTTGCAAGAGACATGCAGATAATTCAACCAAAAATTACAGTCTTGGTGCAAATTCTTATATCTCTCAAGTATATCATCAACCTTTCCGTTGTGACACATCCAGGCTATTGTTCAGGAACAGTCCTTATCTCAGTGTTTCTATATACATTAATCAACGGACAATCAAGAACATAATGGGCAAGGGTGTGAGACCTTAACATACTACATAGTTTACACTTCGTGTCATTATCATGAATACCTATCCCATATTCCCAGTAATATTTGTACCCAAGCCTGAGCCGCATGTACACAGAGTCACTCCAAGCATTTCTCCTTTTACCATAGGTGAAATGAGTGTTTTGACTCACATACATGTAGTGTTGCATGGTTTGACTTTTCTCATACATTATATCTCTTCTCTCCACTCCTGCCTGTACCTGAATATTTCTGATTTTGCTTCTTATTTGTCTCATTGTGAATTCACATTCAATGACAACTTGTGGTTTTGATGTAGCACGTTTGGCCAAGTCATCCGCCACCTCGTTGAGCACTATTCCAACATGAGATGGAATCCACATGAATTTCACACTATGACCTTTCAGCTGTATCTCAGTTATTCTTCTCTTACAATCCTCAACTATGGAGATGAAGACTGGGTTTCGACTGTTTAAGGACTCCAGTGCTCCTCTGCTATCAACAAATACAAAAACATTTTTGTCGTCATGACACTTCCTCCAAACACGCCAGAATGGCCTGCAGTTCAGCTTGTGTGGATGATATATAATTACTAAGCCGGAGTTCAATTATCCTGTCCACAGTCCCAAACTCCGTATATTCTCTTATTAGGACACCACACCCTGCCCTGCCATCCTCCGCCACCAACCCGTCACAATATACATGTAAACGATGCCTCTTGGTAACCGAGATATCATGCTGCCATACAAGCACCGTAATTGTCCTGGTTCATGATGAATCTTTTTCACCTTGAGGGGTACAATTTCGACGTCTATTTTCTGTACTTTTCAGGGAGCAGACCTATTACACTGTCGAGAGGGTTAGTTCAAAAGATCTTACACCTTTGCGGGGTAGAAATAGCCTAAGCTACTCTATCCCTTTGAGATGTATTTTTTTTCTTGTCTCTATAAACATACTTGAAACTTGAACTTGAACTTGGTCTCTTGCGCTGGACACATTCAAGTGAATTTATATCCATTCTGTAGTATGGCGACCAAAACATTTCCAACTCCCTTTCTTGGAAGAATGCTACATATGATTGGGGTTCTTCCCTTATTCGTAACTAATTCTATGACTTCTTAAACCTCAGTATCAGTTCCTCATTTGAGAGACCTGCGCTCCTTTCGTTGTCTTGACTTTCGAGTTAACTATCGTCTCCACACAGCATTCGTCCTCCAGCACGGCGAATGGGTTGGAAGTCCTTATGATATCTGTAGGCAGTCTTGTCAAAGTCTTCTTACGACCCTTGTCCTTTATGACACTCCAGGACGAATTTTTACTGCTGCTCTTTCTAGTTTCTATTGAAAGCTTTCTACTGCTGTATATTTCAACTTCAAATACCCGTTGCCTCCATCTCCCCCTTTCTCTCTTTCCTTCCCCCTCTCTCAAGTGACCATGAAATGTGACACCATTTCCCCCTCCTCCCCCCCAAACCTTGCCCGAAACGCTGTGCACATTAATAATGCGTTTAGGTATTGTATGTACTAGTTTTTTTTTTTTTTTTTTTTTTTTTTTTTTTTTTTTTTTTTTTTTAGTTCTATCTATAAATCCAACATTATGTTTGTAACTCATTTTCTATGTATGTACTTTTACCTGAATAAACATTTTGATTTTGATTTAATTTTTTTACCATCCCAAGCAATAAAGCCCAGTACTTGCCCTCCATACCTACTCAACTTCTAAATCATACATCAATACACAACACTCACTTGAGTGTTTAAGATATTTTATATTGAGAGTATACATGCCTTCGTATTGTGAAATCATATTAATGTGATGTATAATTGAAAATTGGAATTAATCATAGAGGATTCAGTGGTATCCCAAGTTGCATTAATTTTCACAAAGTCATTGCATGGTGGTCGAGGGCGCTAGCTTGAGAGTACCAAGTGAGGGGGTTCGAATCCTCCTCTTGGCTATCACTCTATTTTTCCAGTGATAGTTTCAGAGGGTTGAGCAAAATACAGCATGATGAAAATATTTTAATATAATCCAGTTTTATGTATTAAAAGACAAAAGTATATGCATATAAAATATTAGTTTAGTTTATTTATTATGCACAACACACCCATCCTGTGGGTTGCAGTGGAAATTTTTAGAGGCATATAATGGGCTTATGAATGAACAACCAAGCGACAGGAGAATTGTAAGTAATTTTATAAGGAAAAAATACAAATTGAAGAGCCTATTTGTTACACACAGAAATCACAATACCGTGATGCCTCGAATGAACGAATCAATTATTGAGATCAGGTGTGAGGTTAGTTGAACTCCCAGTTGGAATTCTTTTGCCATGTCGTAGCACAGTCCATTAAGGCACGTCAGGGATCCTTTCGGACATAGGTTCGAACCCTCATCATGGCCCTTGTGGATTCGTTCATTTGTATCTATTCATTTTCTAAATACATGTCTTCATCTTTATCACTTTCTAAGAGCTCCAAGAAAGGCTCATAGACCTCATTTGGCTGGTAGGAGTTAAATAAAGGTTTGGCTTCAGTGAGCTTGTCAGCACACTGCTTTGACCTTGCTTCAAAAGAGCCCATAATCCACGTTTCTCTTCTTCTGACAGAATTAGGTTTTCAATGTTGTATGTGTTAGAATCTTGGAATATAATACTTAAAACATCTTAAGGTAAAATATATACTGTACCTATTTAGTTGAATATAATGCAAATATATAAAAGTATAGATTAAGTAAAACAGAAGGATACAAATAATAATTAAAGCCATATTCTCCACAGTACCACTCTTGAAAATGGAAGTGTTTTATAGTTGAAATCTGAAAGGTGATGGCAATATTACTCTACTAGTTGAACAAATTAAAGCGAGTTGAGTGTTTTGAGGATCAAAATTGCAAAAAGTATTTTGAATTTCTAACCTTGCAGAGACAGAAGGGAAAGAATCACATTGTAATTTTTTAATATACTCGGATAGTTTTTCCCGTTTCTTTTTGTAGTACTGTAGGTATGTTATCATTTCTTGAATGGTAAGTGATTCCTCCTCTCTACATCTCTTCTGGAGCTCAAACTTTTCCTCTGCACTTCTTTTTTCAGTCAGAGACACTATAATGCCAAATGAAAATACAGTATGTGATTGACAAATTATAATAATGGCAATGATTTGTGAATTAAACATCATTAAAAATCGTACCTATAAAATTTACCTTTAGAAAACAAACTCAATTTAATGGTATTGCAGTCTTTCCATATATAAAAGTACAATTAATACAAATAATATATAAATATTTGATATAATTTAATAAATATTTGAAAATGCCGAGAAAACTAACGAATCATTAGATCTTGTGTAAATACCACTTGTGTTTTGATGAAGCAATAAATTGTGCCACGGAAGGATACCAGTTAAAACATCTGCTTCAGACAAATCCTGATGAATCTGATCGTAAATTTTTTATGAGATCTCGTAGTTTTTTTTCTCAGCTTTATTTTTGTTTCTTAATACAGCTCTCATTTTAAATGAAACTGTAAAGTTTCAGGTCGTTATCAAATAATTGACTTGCACCAAGTGTTTTACATAGAAAAACAAATTTAACAACTGTGTATTTATGTTTAAAGAATGAGATGTCACGGTGTAAATAAAATATACTGTAAAGTAAATATACTCAGTCCCCCAGGGTACTGTGCTTGCTCCAGTACTTTTTCTCATCCTCATATCGGACATAGACAAGAGCACAACCTATAGCACTGTATCATCCTTTGCAGATGACACTAGGATCTTCATGAGAGTAGGCAACATAGAGGACACGGCGAACCTCCAGTCAGATGTAGATCAGGTCTTTCTATGGGCTACAGAAAATAATATGGTGTTTAACGAAGACAAGTTCCAGCTTATGCGCTATGGAAAAAATGAAAATATAAAACGGAAACCACGTACAAAACTCAGGCAAATCATAACAGAACGAAAAGGCAATGTAAAGGATCTGGGTGTACTCATGTCGGAAGACCTTACCTTTAAAGAACACAATAAAGTAGCCGTCACAACTGCAAGAAAAATGACAGGTTGGATAACAAGAACTTTTCACACTAGAGATGCTATACCGATGATGACACTTTTCAAAACGCTTGTGCTCTCTAGAGTGGAATACTGCTGCACAATGACAGCCCCTTTCACTGCTGGTGAAATTGCTGACCTGGAGAGCGTGCAGAGGTCCTTTACTGCTAGAATCCACTCGGTAAAACATCTAAACTATTGGGACCGACTTAAGAGCCTAAATCTGTATTCCCTTGAGCGCAGGCGGGAGAGATACATAATAATTTACACGTGGAAAATATTAGAGGGGCTGGTCCCAAACCTGCACACAGAAATAACATCACATGAGACCAGAAGACATGGCAGGATGTGCAGAATACCCCCGTTGAAAAGCAGAGGTGCAACTGGTACTCTGAGAGAGAACTCTATCAACATCAGAGGCCCGAGACTGTTCAACACGCTTCCACTACACATAAGGGACATAACTGGCAAACCCCTCACAGTGTTCAAGAGAGAACTGGATAAGCACCTCCAAAGGATACCTGATCAACCAGGCTGTGACTCATATGTCAGGCTGCGAGCAGCCGCGTCCAACAGCCTGGTTGATCAGTCCAGCAACCAGGAAGCCTGGTCGATGACCGGGCCGCGGGGACGATAAGCCCCGGAAGCACCTCAAGGTATCCTCAAGGTAAGGTAAGGTATCCAGGTAAATGAAATTTGACTGCATAGAAAATACAGCTAAGAGACAAATAAATATGGTTTCAGTGAACAAACAAAAAATACAATTAATGTCTACCTGCATAAGTGGTAATCTGATTTTTTGCGATGCATTATATTCTCTCCATATGCCTCTATGGTATGCTGAATGTTGTTGGCAGAGGGCCTGTTATTTAAGGATCTTGCAATGATCAGTAATTCTAATCTCCATTTATCAATCACAGATTCAGGGACATTAAGCCTATGAATCTCATTTGAAACTGCTGCATATGTCTCTGTGGCCTATTTAAAAATAAATGCCATCATATTTATTGTAGAGATATTTATTGTAAAATTTATGTACAGACTTACACAAAGTCTTTTGCACTCTCCTTAGTGCTTTGTTAAGGTCTGAGTATGTGTTTCTCAGATTCAGACCTTGACAAAGCACTAAGGAGAGTGTGAAAGACTTGGTGTAATTCTTTACATAAATTTCACAAATACACAAGTGGATTTTTATCCAATGTTACTATGTCTATGAGAAGACATTACCATTATTCTCTTATAATAAGATTAAAGGTAAATAAAAACACGTATGTACACTTGATTCATTGTACTGAACAAGTATCTTGAACATACCCAAAACTCCAATCTAAAAAAGCTTGAATTCATATGTTAATGCCTTTGTGAATCTGGCAACTAATGCCCGTGGCATTTCATTAATTTTTCTATGATTCCAAAAGAGTGCCGCCTCTGTGAGTTCTTCTGTACCCTCTGTGGAAATAAATTTAGCTATTCACTGACATCTTAATACTGTGTGTCCCAAAATACTGATTGGAAAGTAAGAGGATGATGATATTGATGCTGTCTTAAGTGGAATGAATTCATTGCTATTTCAGAGGAAACAAAAAGCTAAAAAATAGTGGTAGAGTAATAAAATAAGATTAAAAATATCAGGATATGGAAGATAGCATAAAAACAGGGACAAGTTGATTTTTCGAACAAGGATTGTACAAGTATATGTTGGTTGCATATGAGTATATTGCAACTTTGAATGAGCCAAAAGGCCTTTCTGCAGTTTCCTATATCCTTATATTTTTTATAACATTATTTGGATATATATAACCATCAAATATTACCATTGTACTGATTTGATTGCAAGGTACAAAGTTTAAAACTTGATTAAACAAAAATTAACACATACCAGCTTTAAGCATGTTCTTAGTGTTGTTGTTATATCTTGAAAGATAGGAAAATACTTGCTCTGCCTCCACCCCAGATGTCATGCCACTCCTTGCCACCGGCCTCCATATAAAACCTTTGACATAATAGCGTAATGTTTGTTAAAAACTACCAACTGTATTAACAATTTGCATTTAACATAGATAAATCCTTACCTTTAAGAGTTAAAAAAATTTATTATCCAATGTTAACAGTAAAACCATGTTAGAATATTATTACAGTATTTAAATATATTAGATTATTTACCTGACAATACCAAGAACGCCTTTTGGCATGTAGGACTCCTAAAAAAGTTTAACTGGTGATGAGTATGATAGAGGGTTATCTTCTTGAGGTTATCTTGAGATGATTTCGGGGCTTTAGTGTCCCGCGGCCCGGTCCTCGACCAGGCCTCCACCCCCAAGAAGCAGCCCGTGACAGCTGACTAACACCCAGGTACCTATTTTACTGCTAGGTAACAGGGGCATAGGGTGAAAGAAACTCTGCCCATTGTTTCTCGCCGGCACCTGGGATCTATCCCAGGACCACAGGATCACAAGTCCAGTGTGCTGTCCGCTCGGCCGACCGGCTCCCCTTTCAGAGAGTAGGGTAGAGATTTGTTTGTAGGAAAGGTAATGTTGTTGGACATGTGATTTTTTTATGTAATATTTTTCATCATTCAATATGCATGCCATGTGTATTATAGGATTTTTTGAACATGACACAGTTAGGAACCTTCCATTTAATATACATTAGTGATAAGGTATCAAGCTAATATATAAAGGCACTTTCCAAATAATATATGGGCACAAAACTGGTATTAGGTTTTAGGTTTCAATTTGAAAACCTATTTTTAGGTTTTCAAATAGATGTAAAAATATTCTTACTTGAGTATTCGGGCTCTGAATAGTGGAAACCTGATCTTAAACTCCTTTGTCACAAGCGAAGATACCACCAAAATAATATGGGTTTCTGATCCCTCTTGAAGATACTTTTTAAATTAATGAATGTTCATTGTGTGAGACATTTTTATGACATTTAAACATCATTTCACTTAAAACAAATTCAACTACCCAAGCTGGCATACACACATCATAATCCCTCTTATTCTAAATGACAATGTAGATAGTGAAATAAATATTTTTTAATTGGTAAAGCCTTAGTCCATATACAAAAATTCAACTGAAGTTGAAAGGCAAGTAATAAAGGTGTAATCAGTTAACAATTAAAAAGAAAATCTGATTAAAAGTCGCATGACACTATATAAATATGTACATATTATATTTATTTGAACATCATATTTAGTCTAGTAAGATTGAAAATATTATAAAGTGCTGTGTTTGTAATACTACAAACATATTACTACACCTTTTCACTATACCTTAATAATAATGAGCAGCATTAAATATTGGTATCTTGAATAATTACCTCCCAACTTTGTTGTAACAATACAGCTTCTTGTTGCCATCAATATGTACAGCCACAGGTGTTGTATCATATACAGGACACTCATTGTCAGATTATGCTTTTATTCTCTTGTGTTCATGCTGATTGAAACGCAATTCAAAGAAGACTCATTTTTGTTGTCTCAAAATTGATGGGTCCATGCTAGGATGTAAAATGTGTGTTAAAGCAGAAAAAAGTAGTTATCAAAAGAAGGTGCCAAGTTGTGGAATGTTAAGCAACAGTCTATAAATACCTGCAGGAAATGAAAATATACTTACATGAGCATTATATAAATAAATAAAATTGTTAAAGATTGGTAATCCATTTCTATTTCTTATGATATTAGACATATATAAAATATATATTTAGAATATACATACTATTTGTTAATTTAATAATATTCAACTCTATTTCTTAAATAATGACAATGCATTTGCTTAGTAACAAACTTAGTTTTAAGTTTATACACCAATTTAATACTTGCACAATTAAGACAGTAATAGTATGAAAACTTACACGCCCTCAAGAAGCACCAAATAATTCCAGTGCACTAACAATAGCCTGAAGAGAAGTTCCAGGACTGCTTCTCTTGAGAAAATGCCAGGAATTCAATAGATTTGTGCTGTATAAAGTGCTACTATTTGTTCCAGTTGAATAAAAACCAGACTGGTGCATTGTTTTCACATGTTCTTCATCTACATATCCGCACTTGCACTTAAATATTGGTGTATACAGATCATACCTTCCTCCCCCCCCCCACACAAAAAATCAAAGTAAAACAATTTTATTTGGCAAGGGATTGAAGTGTAGCTATCAATACAAGTGTAAACCCACCCCATAAACAATTCTCTGTATGGTTTATGTTTTTTTTTAAATCTTGATTTGATTTGAATTTGAATGTTATATAAATACGTTTTCATAAGTGAAGATACAGTGGTAAAGAGAGTGAAGTATAAATGGTTATATTGATGAAGACTGAAGCCTGGGTCACCTGAGCAATGCCAGCTACCAACGCTAGTATCAAATAAATGTTTCTTAAAGTAATATACCACTTAAAGTTACAAAGATGCACAAATTATTGGAGCTTAAAGTTGTGAACTTGCACTCATTGCAGTTCGGGCAAGAATTAGGTGGATGTGCTGGTACAACAGGCTCTGGTAACAATTAAATTTACAAGATCAACTATGCAGCAAAAATAAATACATGTTTCAAGCATTACATTTTAAATTACTAATACATATTTTAACATTATCTGGAGTTACATGAAATATTTATATTTAATAATAAACAAAAATTCATTTATTTAACTAAAAATCAGTAATTAATGAGGTAATCAATAATTAATGAGGAAATTTACCAATACAAAAACTACTAAAAAATTACATGAATTCAATAAAATTTAAAAACACTCCTTGGTTCAGGATAGAAATGAGAGTAAAAGAAACAGACTACAGGTAAACTACAGGTACATTACTTACTCGAGTGAATGACATTCCCATCTGCACACACAGATTGTGTTTGGTCTAAAGGCTCGAAGAACCCATTTTTCCAGCAGAATCGCTGGTGGAAAGGCATTACAAAATGCAGCTGCTGATCGCATTTATGACACATAAATGAAAGCAGTCTTCACATTTTATGCTTGCCTCACAACTTCTATATTGTACACAACATTTCCCTAGTTGTCCATAAAATAATGTAATTACTTTGAAAATTAATACTGGATTTAGCAAAATTATATACCAGAGTTTAAAAATTACAAACATCTAAGTGTATTCAGAGATTGACATTAATCATGCATTTCATAATTACATTGAAATTTAACCATAATTACACACTAAAGATGTTATTTACCTTTATCTGGAACACCCAACTTCGACAATGTCCAGCTAAACAGCATTGACCTACGTTCTCCCCATTTAATCTCATTATTTTTCTTCTTTTTTGGCAATCAGAAATGCTTGCTTGAGAATCATAAATTTCCTCCAGTTCTGAAGCAAGTGTTTTGAAATATGGGATCCTAAATTAGTCAGGAAAATCTTCAAGAGCAAATAGATGTAATAAATAAAAGTGTATTTATACATATTATATAGGCATCAAGAACAACTGACAGCTTTAAGTAATGTGTTAGTATGATAATTAAATTAAAGGTTGATTTTCTGCCACACAGCCCTTCTGCCTGCTTTTCATTCACCTCCACTCATTCAAAGTTCTGAGTTCTTAACTAGTGTACCAACATATACTCAAACATATTTACCAGCTGCAGAACAATCACCAAAATCATTTAATTCTGGTACGTCCCTATTTGAACTATGTAATGTAATATAATCTTAGTACTAAGTAATGTAATATATTATAATATAGTAATGTAATTTAATCTTAGTACTAGTAAATAGTAGTTACTAAGTACTAAGATTATATTACATTACATAGTTCAAATAGGGACGTACCAGAATTAAATGATTTAAATGACCAAAAAAGTAAGATTAATAATTCTAACACGAATTTTCTCAATATTTCTTATGTTTCTTTTCACTGTTGATGGTAACTGAAAAATCAATTCTCCAAAATTCATTTTTATTTCTAGTCTCACGCAATACTTGAACGCGTTTCGTAATAACTTATTACATTTTCAAAGACTTTTAGTTTACACACACACAACTATAACCTGCAAACACTAAACAGAGTTCTTACTTATGCTATGATTTAAACAGTTTTCATTTTATTTTATACCCGCATTTTGGGTGAGGTGATATGTTACAACAATTTTGGATGAGGCGAACATGAGACAAGCCCATGACATCACCCTAACAAGAGAAATGTTGAACAAAAATACCTGTATAATAGACAAAACCCAAGATGCAAGAAGATTCCAAATTCTTGAAGCAATTCACATAAGAATAGAACAACCTAACATGAACACCCAAATCACGGAACTATTTACTCTACCCACCATGAGAGTAAGGGCAAGACCAGAACATAACGATGCCAACACAGAAGACGCTGTTCAACATAACAGGCCAATTACACCTGATTTATCTTTGTATGTAGATAGGAGCTGCCTCGTATGGGCCATTAGGCTTTCTGCAGTAACCTTTATTCTTATGTTCTTTTGTGCTTCATCCCCCATTTATCCCTTATGTATCACCCATGTTTTTACCTTTATTGTCTTATCACCTGACCCAGTGTGGGTATAAATCAACCAGTTCTGTAAATTCTTTTCATTTGAGAATGAACCATGGAGGTTCGAAACGTTGTGCAAATTGTATAAATAAGTGTAATACATTCTATAGTAATTCACTTTTTTCTTCACCTTGAAATTACGAAAATGAGTTTTGGAGAACTCCTCTTTCAGCTAAGCCCTGATGCTAAGAAAATAGTTAGAGGGATAGATGCCCTAAATAAGAAGATTGTAAATACAGAATATGTGGTCATATTCAATGAAACATATATATATATATATATATATATATATATATATATATATATATATATATATATATAATATATATATATATATATATATATATATATATATATATATATATATATATATATATATATGTTGTAACAGAACCCATGAGCACCACACCAGATATAAATACTGTTTTGATATTCCAAGAGTACGGCTTAATCAAACTAGAAATGCTCTACAAATCAAGGGACCCAGAATGTGGAATGACCTCCCCAACCATGTTAAAGACTGTACCTCTCTCAACCAGTTTAAGATTAAAACTAAACACTACCTAATAAATTCCCTGTAACCTACCTACCTTTTTTTTTCAATGTTGTTTGTCAACATTTTGTATTTGTGCTGCTTTTCAGTCATGTTCCCCCTTTTTCTTATCTTTATTTGTATTTGTTCTCAACACATTTTATTCTTTATGCTCAATTAGTATTAAGTTCGAGATATTAATGTTCTTCCTGCCCGAAACGCATTGCGTAATAGTGGCTTTAGGCATTGTATGTACTAGCTTTATCTATAATTCGATCCATTAATGTAACCTCACTTGTATGTATATACCTTACCTAAATAAACATATTTATTTTATATATATATATATATATATTATATATATATATATATATATATATATATTATATATATATATATATATATATATATATATATAATATATATATATATATATACGTATATATATATATATCTATATTTATATATATTATATATATTATATAGATATATATATAATATATATATAATATATATATTATATATATATTTATATATATATAATATATATATATATATATATATATATATATATATATATAATATATTATATAATATATATATATTGTGACGGTGTTCCCCCCCTTCTAATTCTCCCACGCCTGCTGTAAGAGTCATGTCCACTATTCCCGAGCGTTCTCTACGTTGCGGGCCTCAGTTTAACATATGTGGGAGAGTATAGTGTTCTCGCAGAGCCGAGAAATTCGCGAAAGTAGAGTATTTTTGGCCTGTGGATAGGCCCTTTAGGAAGCCAATATGGCACTGGCTACTCTTTTCTCCCCGCCAAAACTGTGTGACGTCAGTGACACCAGATTGGTCACCGCCAGCGATGTGGCACTGGGAGCCAATGAAAACCTGCTTTGGAAATGTGACGTCACATAGGCAGGGGGGTCCAGCCGTGGCGGCGCCTTGGCGCCATCAGTATCACACGACACGTCCGCGAGGTAGGACGTGCGACCGGTCATCCTGTCAGAGTGACGGATTACCCGAGCTCCGGTGGATATAAGCGTCTCCTGTTGTCAGCACGCACTCTGTGAGGTCTTCCTTAATCCCAGGTGTGGACCAAATAAGGAATTGACGGAATATTGAGCAGCAAGTGCTCCAAGACAGGTGCGTTGCAAGAAGTGGGCCGGGCATCGTCGTGTGTGACGTCCTTGGCATTTCACCAGTGTAGGAGGCAGTTTAGTGGCTGGGCCATTCCACCGTGAGCGAACCTAGTTGACCGACATGTCAACTAGGTTGGACGTGTGATCGACGATCCTGTCAAGTTGACAGTAAGACGACAATCCTGTGGAACCTTATGAGTCACCAGATGTTTGCAAGCACATCGAGAAGTCTTCCTAAATACCTAGTGGCATACCTAGACGACGAGGGATTGACAGTGTAGTGAGCTTCAAGCGCTCTGGAGTCGGGTGCTGTGCAAGTGGAGCTTAAGCAGTATCGTCTGGGACGACTAATAACTTCACAGTGACATCGTAGTGGTAGGGAACCAGTTCCACTGGGTACAGTGACAAGGAACTAATTGGGAA
>WNGS01000683.1:12062-22911 GCA_020271785.1 Procambarus virginalis | reverse complement strand
ACCCACCAAAGGACTTGAACCCTGGCCATCAAGATGGCAGGTACGCACTTGTATCCACTACACCATACTCAGAGAACTAAAAGAGCTGGAAATTCGGGGGTATTTAACCACCAGTATCCCTTCCTCTACAGGAAATGAGACAGTGAGGGATCAATACACGTTTTGCATCAAGCCCTGTTATATGGGGAGAACATGGTGTCCATGCTTAATGCAAATACTTCCCTAAAACGGCAAGATTGAACTATAGAAAATTAGACACTCACACCCACCAGAGGACTTGAACCTGGCCATGAAGATGGCAGGTACGCTCGTATCGACTGCACCATACTCAGAGCCCTAAAAGAGGAGGGTATTATGGGGTATTTAACCAACAGTATCCCATTCTCTTCAGGCAATGAGACAGTGAGGGATCACTACACGTTTTCTATCAAGCCCTGCTATATGGGAGAACATGGTATCCATCCTTTAAGCACATACCTGCCTATATCGCAAGTTTGATATATAGAAACTTTAGACACTCACTCCTATCAAGGACTTCAACCGTGGCCATCAAGATGGCAGGTAGGCACCCATGTCCACTACACCATACTCAGAGCCCTAAACAGGTGTGAATTCAGGGGTTGTTAACAACCAGTATCCCATTCTCTACAGGCAATGAGGCAGTGAGCGATCACTACACGTTTTCCATCAAGCCTTGTTATTTGGGAGAACATGGTGTCCATGCTTAAAGCATATATTGCCTAAAACCGCAAGGTAGAAGTATAGAAACTTATGACACTCACACCCACGAGGGACTTGAACCCTGGCTATCAAGATGGCAGGAGTGCACTCGCATCCACTACACCATACTCAGAGCCCTAAAGGAGGTGGAAATCGGGGTATTTAACCACCAGCATCCTATCCTCTCAGGCAATGGGACAGTGAGGGATCACACACGTTTTCTATCAAGCCCTGTCATATGGGAGAACACGGCGTCTATGGTTAATGCACATACTTGCCTAAAACCGGAAGTTTGAAGTAAAAAATTTTTAGATACTCACACCCACCAAAGAACTTGAACCCTTTCCATCAAGATGGGATTTACGCACTTGTATCCACTACACCATACTTAGAGCCCTAAAAGAGGTGGAAATTTCAGGGTATTTAACCACTAGTATCCCATCCTCTCCAGGCAATGAGACAGTGAGTGATCACTACACGTTTTCTATTAAGCCCTGTTATATGAGAGAACACAGTGTCTTTGCTTAATGCACATACTTGCCTAAAACCACAAGTTTTAAGTATAGAAACTCTAAACACTCACACCCACCAAGGGACTTGAACCCTGGCTATCAAGATGGCAGGTACGCACTCGTATCCACTACTCCATATTCAGAACTCTAAAAATGGTGGGAATTCAGAAGTATTTAATTAATCATTGGAATCTATATTGGGGAGCGGGTCGGCCGAGCAGACAGCACGCTGGTTTTGTGATTCTGCGGTCCTGGGTTCGATCCTAAGCGCAGGCGAGAAACAATGGGCAGAGTTTCTTTCACCCTATGCCCCTGTTACCAAGCAGTAAAATAGGTACCTGGGTGTTAGTCAGCTGTAATGGGCTGCTTCCTGGGGGGTGGAAGCATGGTCGAAGACCGGGCCCGCGGGAACACTAAAAAGCTCCGAAATCATCTCAAGATAACCTCAAGATAGATCCTATCCACTCCAGGCAATGAGACAGTGAGGGATCACTACACGTTTTCTATCAAGCCATGTTATATGGGAGAACACGGTGTCCATGCTTAATGCACATACTTGGCTAAATCTGCAAGTTTGAAGTATAGAAACTTTAGACACTCACACCCACCAAAGGACTTGAACCCTGGCCATCAAGATGGCAGGTACGCACTTGTATCCACTACACCATACTCAGAGAACTAAAAGAGCTGGAAATTCTGGGGTATTTAACCACCAGTATCCCTTCCTCTACAGGAAATGAGACAGTGAGGGATCAATACACGTTTTGCATCAAGCCCTGTTATATGGGAGAACATGGTGTCCATGCTTAATGCACATACTTCCCTAAAACGGCAAGATTGAACTATAGAAAATTTAGACACTCACACCCACCAGAGGACTTGAACCCTGGCCATGAAGATGGCAGGTACGCGCTCGTATCGACTGCACCATACTCAGAGCCCTAAAAGAGGAGGGTATTATGGGGTATTTAACCAACAGTATCCCATTCTCTTCAGGCAATGAGACAGTGAGGGATCACTACACGTTTTCTATCAAGCCCTGCTATATGGGAGAACATGGTATCCATCCTTTAAGCACATACCTGCCTATAATCGCAAGTTTGATATATAGAAACTTTAGACACTCACTCCTATCAAAGGACTTCAACCGTGGCCATCAAGATGGCAGGTAGGCACCCATGTCCACTACACCATACTCAGAGCCCTAAACAGGTTGGAATTCAGGGGTGTTTAACAACCAGTATCCCATTCTCTACAGGCAATGAGGCAGTGAGCGATCACTACACGTTTTCCATCAAGCCTTGTTATTTGGGAGAACATGGTGTCCATGCTTAAAGCATATATTGCCTAAAACCGCAAGGTAGAAGTATAGAAACTTATGACACTCACACCCACGAGGGGACTTGAACCCTGGCTATCAAGATGGCAGGAGTGCACTCGCATCCACTACACCATACTCAGAGCCCTAAAGGAGGTTGGAAATCCGGGGTATTTAACCACCAGCATCCTATCCTCTCCAGGCAATGGGACAGTGAGGGATCACCACACGTTTTCTATCAAGCCCTGTCATATGGGAGAACACGGCGTCTATGGTTAATGCACATACTTGCCTAAAACCGGAAGTTTGAAGTAAAAATTTTTTAGATACTCACACCCACCAAAGAACTTGAACCCTTTCCATCAAGATGGGATTTACGCACTTGTATCCACTACACCATACTCAGAGCCCTAAAAGAGGTGGAAATTTCAGGGTATTTAACCACTAGTATCCCATCCTCTCCAGGCAATGAGACAGTGAGTGATCACTACACGTTTTCTATTAAGCCCTGTTATATGGGAGAACACGGTCTCCATGCTTAATGCGCATACTTGCCTAAAACAGCAAGTTTGAAGTATGGAAACTTCAAACACTCACACCCACTAGGGGACTTGAACCCTGGCCATCAAGATGGCAGGTGTCCACTCATATCCAGTACACCATACTCAAAACCCTAAAAGTGTAGGAAATCTGGGGTATTAAACCAACAATATCCCATCCTCAACAGACAATGAGACAGGGAGGGTTCACTACACGTTTTCTATCAATCCCTGTTATATAGGAACACGGTGTCCATGCTTAATACACATACTTGCCTAAAACGGTAAGATTGAACTATAGAAAATTTAGACACTCACACCCACCAAGTGACTTGAACTGTGGCCATCAAGATGGCAGGTATGCACTCGTATCCACTACACCATACTCAGAGCCCTAAAAGAGGTGGGAATTACTGGGTATTTAACCACCAGTATCCCATCCTCTCCAGGCAATGAGACAGTGAGGGATCACTACACGTTTTCAATCAAGCCGAGTTATATGTGAGAACACGGTGTTCATACTTAATGCACATACTTGCCAAAAACTGCAAGTTTGAAGTACTGATACGTTAGACACTCACACCCACCAGGGGACTTGGACCCTTTCCATCAAGATGGCAGGTACACACTCGTATCTACCACATCATATTCAGAGCCATAAAGGAGGTGGGAATTCTGGGGATTTAACCACCAGTATCCATCCTCTCCAGACAATGAGACTGTGAGGGATCACTACACATTTTTATCAAGCCATGTTAATGGAGAACACTGTTACCTGTTGATACCTGATTGATAGTGTTCTGGGAGTTCTAGTACTCCCCAAGTCCGGCCCGAGGCCAGACTTGACTTGTGACAGTTTGGTCCACCAGGCTGTTGCTTGGAGCGGCCCGCAGGCCCACATACCCGCCACAGACCGGTTGGTTCGGCACTCATTGAAGGAAACAATCTAGTTTCCTCTTGAAGATGTTCACGGTTGTTTGTGTAATATTTCTGATGCTCGCTAGTAGGACATTAACCAACCGTGGACCTCTCATGTTCATACAGTGTTCTATGATTGGGCCCATGGCACCTATGCTCTTCACTGGTTCTATTCTGCATTTTATTTCATGTCGTTCACTCCAGTACATTGTCATTTTACTGTGATGATTTGGGACGGCGCCAAGTATGTGCATTAAGCATGGTAGGTGTCCATGCTTAATGCACATACTTACCTAAATTGCAAGTTTGAAGCATAGAAACTTTAGACACTCACACCCACCAGGGGACTTGAACCCAGGCCATGAATATGGCAGGTATGCAATCGTAATCACTACACCATACTCAGAGCCATAAAAGAGGTAGGAATTCTGGGTATTTACCACCAGTATCCCATTCTCTCCAAGCAATGAGACAGTGAGGGATCACTACACGTTTTCTATTAAGCCCAGCTATATGGAGAACACGGTGTCCATCCTTAATGCACATACTTGTCTATAACCGCAAATTTGAAATATATAAACTTTAGACACTCACTCCTATGAAAGGACTTCAACCGTGGCCGTCAAGATGGCAGATACGCACCCGTATCCACTACACCATACTCAGAGCCCTTAAAGAGGTTGGAATTCTGGGCATTTTACAATCAGTATCCCATTCTCTACAGGCAGTGAGGGATCACTACACGTTTTCAATCAAGCTCTGTTATATGGGAGAACATGGTGTAAAGCTTAATGATAAACTTGTCTAAAACCGCAAGTTTGAATTACAGAAACTTTAGACACTCACACCCACTAGGGGACTTGAACCCTGGCCAACAAGATGGCAAGTACACACTTGTGTTAACTGCACCATACTCAGAGCCCTAATAGAGGTGGGAATTCTGTGGTATTTACCACCAGTATCCCATCCTCTCCAGGTAATGAGAGAGTGAGGGATCACTACACGTTTTCTATCAAGCCCCTGTTATATGGAGAACACGATTATCTGGTTGATACGTGATTGATGGGGTTCTTGGAGTTCCTCTACTCCCCAAGCCTGGCCCGAGGCCAGACTTGACATGTGAGAGTTTGGTCCACCAGGATGTTGTTTGGAGCGGCCCACAGGCCTACATACCCACCACAGCCCGGTTGCTCCGGCACTCCTTAAAGGAAACAATCTAGTTTCCTCTTGAAGATGTCCACGGTTGTTCCTGTATCTTTTTTGATGCTCGCTGGTAGGACACTGAACAACCGTGGATCTCTAATGTATATACAGTGTTTTCTGATTGTGCCCATGGCACCTCTGCTCTTCACTGGTTCTATTTTGCATTTTCTTCCATGTCATTCACTCCAGTACGTTGTTATTTTACTGTGCAGATTTGGGACGGTGCCAAGTATGTGCAATAAGCATGGTAGGTGTCCATGCTTAATGCACATACTTGCCTAAATCTGGAAGTTTGAAGTATCGAAATTTAGACACTCACACCCACCAAAGGACTTGAACCCTGGCCATCAAGATGACAGGTACACACTTTTATCAATTACACCATACTCAGAGCCCTAAAAGAGGTGGGAATTCCAGGGTATTTAACCACCAGTATCCCATCCTCTCAAGGTAATGAGACAGTGACGGATCACTACACATTTTCTTTCAAGCCCTGTTATATGGAAGAACACGGTCTCCATGCTTAATGCACATAATTGCCTAAAAGAGAAAGTTTGAAGTATGGAAACTTTTGAGACTCACACCCACCAGGGGACTTGAACCCTGCCCATCAAGATGGCAGGTGTGCACTCATATCCAGCACACCATACTCAAAGCTCTAACAGAGTACGGAAATCTGGGGTATTAAACCACCAATATCCCATCCTCTACAGACAATGAGACAGTGAGGGTTCACTACACGTTTTCTATCAAGCCCTGTTATGGAGAACACGGTGTCCATTCTTAATGCACATACTTGACTAAAACGGTAAGATTGAACTATAGAAAATTTAGACACTCACATCCACCAGGGGACTTGAACCCTGGCCATCAAGAGGGCAGGTACGCACTCGTATCCACTACACCATACTCAGAGGCCTAAAAGAGGTGGGATTTCCGGGGTATTTAACCACCAGTATCCCATTCTCTCCAGGCAATGAGACAGTGAGGGATCACTACACGTTTTCTATCAAGCCCAGCTCTATGGGAGAACACGATTTCCATGTTTATTGCACATACTTGCCTACAACTGCAAGTTTGAAATAAAGAAACTTTAGACACTCACTCCTATCAAAGACTTGAACCCTGGCCTTCAAGGTGGCAGGTATGCACTCGCATCCACTACACCATACTCAGAGCCCTAAAGGAGGTGGGAATTCCGGGGTATTTAACCACCAGTATCCCATCCTCTTCAGGCAATGAGACAGTAAGGGATCACTACATGTTTTCAATCAAGCCAAGTTATATGGGAGAACATGGTGTATCTGCTTAATGCACATTCTTGCCTAAAACTGCAAGTTTGAAGTATTGAAACTTTAAACACTCACACCCACCAGGAGACTTGAACCCTGGCCATCAAGATGGCAGGTACGCACTTGTATCCACTACTCCATATTGAGAGCCCTGGAAGAGGTGGGAATTCTGGAGTAATTAATTAACCACCAGTATCCTGTCTTCTCCAAGCAATGAGACAGTGAGGGATCACTACAGGTTTCTATCAAGCCCTGTTATATGGGAGAACATGGTCTCCATGCTTAATGCACATACTTGCCTAAAACCGCAAGTTTGAAGCATAAAAACTTTAGACACTCACACCCACCAGGGGACTTGAACCCTTGCCATCAAAATGGCAGGTACACACTTTTTTCCACTACACCATACTCAGAGTTCTAAAAGAGGAGGTTATTCTGAGGTATTTAACCACCATTATCCCATCCTCTATAGACGATGAGACAGTGATGGATCACTACACGTTTTCCATCAACCCCTGTTATGTGGGAGAACACAGTGTCCATCATTAATACATATACTTGCCTTTAACCACAAGTTTGAAGTATAGATATTTTAGACACTCACACCCACCAAGGGACTGGAACCCTGGCAATCAAGATGGCAGGTACGCACTCGTATCCACTACACTATACTCAGAGCCCTTAAAGAGGAGGAAATTCTGGGGTATTAAACCACCAGTATCCCAACCTCTACATGCAATGGGACAGTGAGGGATCACTACACGTTTCCTATCATGCCCTGTTATATAGGAGAACACGGTGTCCATTCTTAATGCACATACTTCCCTAAAACGGCAAGATTGAACTATAGAAATTTTAGACACTCACACCGACCAGAGGACTTGAACCCTGACCATGAAGATGGCAGGTGCGCACTCGGATACACTACTCCATACTCAGAGCCCTAAAGAGGTGGGAATTCTGGGGTATTTTACCACCAGTATCCCATTCTCTCCAGGCAATGTGACAGTGAGTGATCACTACACGTTTCCTATCAAGCCCTGTTATATGGGAGAACACGGTATCCATGCTTAATGCACATACATGCCTAAAACAGCAAGTTTGAAGTATGGAAACTTCAGACACTCACACCCACCAGGGGACTTGAACCCTGGCCATCAAGATGGCAGGTGTCCACTCATATCCAGTGCACCATACTCAAATCCCTAAAAGTGTAGGAAATCTGGGTTATTAAACCACCAATATCCCATCCACTACAGACAATGAGACAGTGAGGGTTCACTACACGTTTTCTATAAACCCTGTTATATAGGAGAAAACGGTGTCCATGCTTATTGCACATACTTGCCTAAAACTGTAAGATTAAACTATAGAAAATTTAGACACTCACACCCACCAGGGTACTTGAACCCTGGCCATGAAGATGGCAGGTACGCACTCGTATCCACTACACCATACTCAGAGCCCTAAAAAAGGTGGGAATTCTGGGGCATTTAACAACCAGTATCCCATTCTCTACAGGCAGTGAGGGATCACTACACGTTTTCAATCAAGCTGTGTTATATGGGAGAACATGGTGTAAATGCTTAATGATATACTTATCTAGAACCGGAAGTTTAAAGTACAGAAACTTTAGACACTCACACCCACCAGGGGACTTGAACCCTGGCCATCAAGTTGGCAGGTACACACTTGTGTTAACTGCACCATACTCAGAGGCTTAAAAGAGGTGGGAGTTCTGTGGTATTTAACCACCAGTATCCCTTCCTCTCCAGGTAATTAGACAGTGAGGGATCACTACACGTTTTTTTATCAAGCCCTGTTATATGGAGAACACGGTTATCTGGTTGATACATGGTTGATGGGGTTCTTGGAGTTCCTCTACTCCCCAAGCCCGGCCCGTGGCCAGACTTGACATGTGAGAGTTTGGTCCACCAGGCTGTTGTTTGGAGAGGCCCGCAAGCCCACATACCCACCACAGCCCGGTTGGTCTGGCACTCCTTAAAGGAAACAATCTAGTTTCCTCTTGAAGATGTCCACGGTTGTTCCTGTATTTTTTTTTTTGATGCTCGCTGTTAGGACGTTGAACAACCGTGGATCTCTAATGTTTATACAGTGTTCTCTGATTGTGCCCATGGCACCTCTGCTCTTCACTGATTCTATTTTGCATTTTCTTCCATGTTGTTCACTCCAGTACGTTGTTATTTTACTGTGCAGATTTGGGACGGTGCCAAGTATGTGCATTAAGCATGGTAGGTACCTTACCTTGATACCTTGAGGTGCTTCCGGGGCTTATCGTCCCCGCGGCCCGGTCATCGACCAGGCCTCCTGGTTGCTGGACTGATCAACCAGGCTGTTGGACGCGGCTGCTCGCAGCCTGACGTATGAGTCACAGCCTGGTTGATCAGGTATCCTTTGGAGGTGCTTATCCAGTTCTCTCTTGAACACTGTGAGGGGTTTGCCAGTTATGTCCCTTATGTGTAGTGGAAGCGTGTTGAACAGTCTCGGGCCTCTGATGTTGATAGAGTTCTCTCTCAGAGTACCAGTTGCACCTCTGCTTTTCAACGGGGGTATTCTGCACATCCTGCCATGTCTTCTGGTCTCATGTGATGTTATTTCTGTGTGCAGGTTTGGGACCAGCCCCTCTAATATTTTCCACGTGTAAATTATTATGTATCTCTCCCGCCTGCGCTCAAGGGAATACAGATTTAGGCTCTTAAGTCGGTCCCAATAGTTTAGATGTTTTACCGAGTGGATTCTAGCAGTAAAGGACCTCTGCACGCTCTCCAGGTCAGCAATTTCACCAGCAGTGAAAGGGGCTGTCATTGTGCAGCAGTACTCCACTCTAGAGAGCACAAGCGTTTTGAAAAGTGTCATCATCGGTATAGCATCTCT
The DNA here is from genome assembly GCA_020271785.1 of Procambarus virginalis. Taxonomy (NCBI): domain Eukaryota; kingdom Metazoa; phylum Arthropoda; class Malacostraca; order Decapoda; family Cambaridae; genus Procambarus; species Procambarus virginalis. The sequence goes on along the minus strand of WNGS01000683.1, from coordinate 13,514 downwards.
AGTGTGAAAAGTTCTTGTTATCCAACCTGTCATTTTTCTTGCAGTTGTGACGGCTACTTTATTGTGTTCTTTAAAGGTAAGGTCTTCCGACATGAGTACACCCAGATCCTTTACATTGCCTTTTCGTTCTATGTTATGATTTGCCTGAGTTTTGTACGTGGTTTCCGTTTTTATTTTTCATTTTTTCCATAGCGCATGAGCTGGAACTTGTCTTCGTTAAACACCATATTATTTTCTGTAGCCCATAGAAAGACCTGATCTACATCTGACTGGAGGTTCGCCGTGTCCTCTATGTTGCCTACTCTCATGAAGATCCTAGTGTCATCTGCAAAGGATGATACAGTGCTATAGGTTGTGTTCTTGTCTATGTCCGATATGAGGATGAGAAAAAGTACTGGAGCAAGCACAGTACCCTGGGGGACTGAGCTCTTAACGGTTGACGGGTTGGATTTTATTTTGTTGACTATTACACATTGGGTTCTGTTGGTCAGGAAATTGTAGATCCATCTGCCTACTTTTCCGGTAATTCCCTTTGAGCGCATTTTATGGGCAATAACACCATGGTCACATTTATCAAAAGCTTTTGCGAAATCTGTGTAAATTACATCAGCGTTTTGTTTGTCTTCCATAGCATCTAATGCCATATCATAGTGGTCCAGCAACTGCGACAGGCAAGAGCGCCCTGTTCTGAAACCATGTTGTCCGGGGTTATGGAGATGCTGTGATTCCATGTATTTTGTGATCTTACTTCTTAGCACTCTCTCAAAAATTTTTATGATGTGCGATGTTAGTGCTATCGGTCTGTAATTTTTTGCCTCTGCCTTATTTCCTCCTTTATGAAGTGGTGCTATCTCTGCTGTTTTTAGTATATCAGGAATAACGCCAGTATCTAGGCTTTGTCTCCACAGAATGTGAAGGGCCTGCGATAGTGGTTTTTTACAGTTCTTGATGAATATGGAGTTCCAAGAATCCGGGCCTGGTGCGGAGTGCATAGGCATACTGTTTATGGCTTCTTCAAAATCCAGTGGGGATAGGGTGACGTCTGATATATGATTTGATGTTGGTATCATATCCATGAAAAATTCATTTGGGTTATCGATCTTTAGTGCGTTTAATGGCTCGCTGAAGACAGAGTCGTATTGCTTCCTCAGTAGCTCGCTCATTTCTTTGTTGTCATCGGTGAAAGTTCCATCTTCCTTTCGCAGGGGCCCGATACTAGATGTGGTTTTTGATCTTGATTTTGCATAGGAGAAAAAATATTTCGGGTTTCTCTCTATTTCACTGATGGCCTTTTGCTCTCTTTCCCTCTCCTGCGTTTTGTATGATTCTTGTAGCTTGAGTTCAATTTTTCCTATTTCGCTACCTAACCTTCTTCGCCGTTCCTGAGATAGGGTGCGACTCTCAAGTTGTACCGCGATTCGTTTTCTTCGCCTATATAGGGAACGATGTTCT
>WNGS01000682.1:137225-152405 GCA_020271785.1 Procambarus virginalis | reverse complement strand
TTTTTCTTCGATTTCCCTTATTTCTAGGTTGCCTAGCCTCGCCATACTCCCTTACTCCATTGTACCCCTGGCTTTGCCTGTGTCTCAAATGCAAATTATTACTTAGTGTACCTGAGAGTACTTGTAAGCAATCTATCTCATTTTTTTTTTTTTTGTTCATTTTTGTTGTTTTGTATAGTCTTGTTTATATTTTTCCCCCCTTTTATAACATTTTTATTTTGTAATTGCCATTCTTGCCTTGTTTTCCTACAACCAGCCTTCTTATGCAGACAATAGACCCAGAACTAAACCTCTTATCCACTATCTATGACAATCATCACTTTAATGATCAAAATTGCAGATATTTTACAGCACATGATGTAAACAACGTATTAACACATAATCACAATATCTCTGTAATTACTTGAACGTTAGATCTCTAAGCAAACACTTCGATGATGTTAGTGCCTTGATTGAAGCTATTGACAACAAATTCTCTTTTATTATACTTACTGAAACGTGATTAAAGAGGATACTACTCAACTCTTTAACATGCCTAACTACTCAGCAATTCACAACTGTCGTCAAATTCAGAGAGTGGTGGTACTGCTCTTTACTACCACCAAGAACTAACATGCTTAAATTAATTAGAACTAGAGACTGCTGTGGGGAGTATATCTCTCGCCAGTTTCAGAGTCAAGGGTGCTGAGTCTGTCCTGATCTGTGGGAGCAGTCTATAGAATTCCTAACACTGATGTGTCCGAATTCAACTCCCTTAGAAATCTAATACTAGATAACAGACTGAACCAAAAACATCTAATTATCGCAGGGGACTTTAATATTGACCTCTGCGAGCCTGAAACCCTACTGCTGCCAGCTTCCTCAACTGTATGAATTCCTGCTTCCTCATACCCTTAATCACTACACCTACTAGAATCACTGATAGTACTGCCACGACTCTAGATCACATCTGGACCAACATAACCTCTCCGCTTACTTCAGGCATAATCATCGATAGCACAACAGACCATTACCCCACATTTCTCTTAACTAACATTAACAAACCACCTCTAGAGACAAGGGAGTTAAGCTTTAGGCTGCACAATGAAACTACTATAGGCAATTTTATAGCTGCTTCTGCTAATGTCAATTGGGAGTCCGAGTTAGGTAACATAGGGACATCAACTTAGCAGTGCAATCTTTTCTTCAAAAAACTCTCAGCCTTTATAACACCCACTGACCTATGTTAACGAAACAAGTCACAACTAAAAGGCTCAACAATCCTTGGCTTACAAAGGGGATACTTAAATCCATTGATAAAAAAACATGACCTTGAGAAGAAGTATAGGTTGGGAACCGTCTCCAAAGATTTTCACAGAATTACTCGTTATTGCTATCTAAAACAATTAGAAGAGCCAAAACTAAATACTACGAAGATAAATTTACCCAAACAAAGGGCAACATTAAAAAACATGGAGCACAATTTCACAAATATTGGGATCAAAGAAGATTTTAAATAACAAATAATCAAGCTAGAAATGCTCTACAAATCACTTATTATAAATGCTCTACTAAATCATTACCTTACCAATCATGTTAAAGACTGTACCTCTCTCAACCAGTTTAAGATAAAAACTAAGCACTACTTAATAAATTCCCTGTAACCTACCTTACCCCTATATTGTCAACCCATGTCTGTTATTTTTTAAACAACGCTGTTTGTAGACCTAATTGTATTTGTGCTATTTTCTGCCATGTTCCCCCTTCTTTATTTTTATTTTTTCTCAACACATTTATACTTTAATCTCAATTAGTAGTATTAGTTTTAGTCTTTATTGTTTTTCCTGCCCGAAACGCTTTGCGTAATAGTGGCTTTAGGCATTGTATGTACTAGCTCTATCTATAAATCTATAAATTTTTGTATCACCTCTTGTATGTATGTACTTTACCTAAATATAAACATTTGAATTTTGAATTTTGAATTTAAAATAGTCAATTTCTTTTATTTAATTTTATGTACATAAAGTCAGTAAGATTTTCAATATCTTCGTTACTACACTATCTAGTAAAGTTAGAGCTGAATAGACGATTGAAAATACCTTCGTAACAAATGAAAATCAACTGATAAAATTGTCAAATAATAGTATTACAATATCAGTAAGTTATAAAAAGAAAATCAAGAGAATTGCTACCATTAACATTAGAGTTGGATGCTACCAACAAATAGTTTAAGACCTAATAACACTGGGTATTGCAGCATTACTGAGCTGCTCCACTTGTAATGTGACTCTGTAACACTGAGTATTGCAGCATTACTGAGCTGCTCCACTTGTAATGTAGCTGTGTAACACTGGAAATTGCTGCATTAATGAACTACTCCACCTGTACTGTTGTTGTTTAATACTGGGTATTTGCTGCATTATTGAGCTGCTCCACCTGAACTGTTGTTGTAGCACCGTTAAGGTGTTTTGTTTAGTTTTATTTAATATATACATAGAGATACATGAGTCAGAGACAAGGATCTGAGTGGCGCCAGTCTGTCGACCTGAATCTCACACCTCTAAGCGTTAATGACCTCAAGTTGACCTGAGGTCAGCTCATGCGAATTTCACCTTGCTTCTGTTAATCTGATAATTGTAGCCTGATAGCCTTCAAACATGCCGACATTTAAAGTGGTTTGGTAGATAGCCTCGGGCTATCTACTTGTGGGCGGAGTTAGCTACTAGGTTTCCCAATATATACTGAGGCAGCTAGAGGAAAACCAATAGGAGACCAGCCAGCAGAGCAGAGCAGTGGACAGCCGCCGCAATAGGCTGTCGGTCGGACGGGGGGTGTCGCTGCTTGACAACTACAGACTCCCCCCCCCCCGTCTTTATTCAACTTAGACTCAGTCCTCTGTGAGTGAACATTTAGGTGACTTGGTCGTGTTTACAAGTGTTGTGTGAGGATCAGGGGCAGTCAAGTTGTAGGGTTCTCGAATTTTTGGATGATGACTCACTTTGCATATTAATCTTGAACATGAAGTTGAATTGCTTAAATTATGATACTTATCATGTGAAATATAATTGATGAATTAATTGTTTAAACTGTCTTTAACTTTGTTCCCTAGAGTTTTTGAGTTGAGATGAAAGCCTCTGCGGTTACTGGTTTCATGATTTTAATGAGTACATGATACAGATGGAACATTTTATTAATGACCTCGTGATAACTTCTTTGAGAATATTGTGATACAGACAAGTTCCATTCCTTGTCTTGTATGTAATGGTCTTGAATGGATGGTGGCAGCAAGTTTCTACTTCTACTATCTACTCTTCTGCTTCTAATTTCTACTTCTATCTACCCTTCTACCTCTTCTACTTCTACTCACTTCCTACTTACTCGTTATACCATTTCCCCCACCCCCCCGTTACAATAATGGCAGCGGCGTTGAACAATGTTTAATGTAGCAGGTGTTAGTTGAACATTGTTCAGTCCCACGTGTCTTTTGCCACTCAGGCGCAATCAGGGAGATCTTGACAGGTCTTTAACTTTCATGATTTAGCGAGTTTTTCAGGTTAGGAGATAGTGATTCTCTGGCGATGTGTTTTAGTGACTTTGTGAGTTTTGTGATGCTCAGGGAATGTTCACCAGAACTTGCGTGTGTAGTGATTTATGTTAGTGATAATATTTGGAGATTTGGGAACTTAGCGGTTGGTGGTAGTGCAGGTCAGCTGAGTGTGACAGGTGACCCGCATGTCCCAGGGGGACACCCAGCCACCGCTGGTTTCCAGGTCAGTTGGGGAGTGGCAGGTGTAGTTCTTAAGTAGTTTTAAATGGTGGTTCTGCTCCGGTTATTGCGATCGACTGTTTTACTCCATTTGAATGCAATAACACGAGGTGTACTGGTATTGTACAGCATACTAGGGGGAAGCTTAGTATGTCAGTAGACTTCACGTTGGGGACGCTTAACGTTAGATAGTCTGGTCACAGACGGGGTAAAAGTTTTGAGTTGTGGACCCGCGGAGACGCGAGGGAAACACTCTGGGTCACGTAGGTGGCTGTAGGTTAGGGGTGGGAGTAACAGCTAATTAAGTACTTAAGATTAGGAACGGTACAGTTAAGTTAGGCTAGTGGTTTGTCTCTATTAGCATCAATATTTATTGTAAAGATTGGTTTAGTGAGAAATTGAAAGTAGTGACGACCTTATTCTCTCTTCCATAACTTTATTATGGTACCGTTTATGCTCCACCAAGTTAGTTCCAGTAGTAGTTATTAAAATTGTGAGTTGTTGCCAGGAGGAGAGCGTTATGATTGGACTGTGTGAACCCTATACAAACTACAAGGTCACAGAACATGTTGGAACACGGTTATTGTTGTCTTTATGTTCATTCCCAGGTTGGAGCCAGAGGAGAGGCGCGCATATACAGAAGAGGAAGACGGCTGCTTTGCAGACCAGGAATGCTGATATTCCTGGACCTCGAAAAAGCCTTTGAACTGGCTAGCGCCCCTGCTATTCTCTGCTGCCTCATTGACAAAGAGGTCAGAGGCAACCTGCTCTCCTGGATCAAAAACTGTCTCATAAACAGAGAAGCAAGAGTAAAACTTCATGGCACAGTTTCTGAGTACAAAAGACATGAAAATGGTACACCGCAAGGAGGTATTCTCAGCCCTCTTCTCTTCAACTGTTTAATGGAAAGAATAATGAGGTTGAAACTTCCACATCACTGTAGGCTGCTAAACTACGCGGACGACTTTGTCATCATCATAAAAGGAAGGGATGCGGCGCGCCTTGCACCCAAATGCTTAGACTGCATCAGTAAAGAGGCAAAACAGATTGGGATCAAACTCAACCCCTCAAAGTCAAAAGCCATGCCCATAAAAATAGCGAAGCCCAATATCCAACTCACAGTACAGGGTCAACCAATCGAATGGGTGGACACCTATCAGTACCTAGGAATAATCCTGGACACACACATGAATTTTAATGCTGAGGTCACTTACTTGAGAGAGCGAACTGCGGCCAGGACGGCAATCCTCAGGTCGCTAACCTCCCTCTCTGGAGGAGCCAATCTGCAAGTCCTTCGCACATACTATGTACAGGCAGTCAGATCAGTGATCGATTATGCAGCACCTGCACTCACAAATCTATCACACCAACAGTGGAAAAAGCTTGAAGTTGCCCAAAACAATGCTATGAGAGCCGCACTGGGAGCCCCCATGTGGACCAAGCTTGAAACACTTAGACTGGAGACGGGTTTGCCCTCTCTACAGGAAAGAATATCTCAAAGGACAGCTACAATTATTAGTAAATAATTATTTCTTCTGATCCAATCCCAGTACGGCAGGCCTTGGTGGTTGGACTAGGGCAAAACAATGGAAACTCTTGGGCTGCAAGAGCAGGAAAAGTCCTAAACAGACTACATTTAAAAAGCATGATTCTCGATAGAGAGGGTGATCATCCACACCCAAATTACACTCCTGCTGCACCGTGGGAAGAGCCTACTTTCAAAATAGTAATAGAAAGTCTCCCAATGAAAAAGGCTGCCTATGATCCGACAATCCTAAGGCGCATAATAGAAGAGCAAATGTATAGCATAGCAGTAGCAGGAGCCACCCACATCTTCACAGACGGATCGGTGGACACAGAATATGAAAGTGCTGGCGCTGCTCTTTGCACGGCCAGCATACAGGCATATTGGAGACTGGGAGGACTAGTATCATCAACCCAAACTGAGCTGTTTGCCATACAACAGGCATTCGCATATGTGATTGCACAAAACACTCAAAATGCCATCATACACACAGACTCAAAAGCTGCACTTCAAATACTAGGACAAAAACAGTGGAAAGATAACGTGGAAATAATTACCACCATTTTGTATCTTGGAGCAGTCGCTAAAGGCAAAGGACTCAACATAACCTTGAACTGGATCCCATCCCATATTGGAATCCCATTAAATGAGAAAGCTGATGAAATTGCTAAACTGGCAACTCGTCATCCAGTGATAGATAAAACAATTCAACCCAGCCTAGAGAACATTAAAAACATCATCACCAAAAAACTCTCACACCTCAACAAAGCCTACCTACACCAGAGAATAGCTGAAGGCTCGCCCTCTGCAACATGGTATCTTCAGGCAACTAAATTAGAAAGGTTAAATATCCCAAAAGGAATCCACAGGGAAATAGCAGTTAGGTTATATAGACTACGTCTAGGTTACAGATGCAACTGGGAGATTGGTGAACCCCGACAGAGAGAGTGCATCTTCTGCCAAACTGTCACAGAAAAGCCATTACTTCACTATCTTCTAGAATGTGAAGCAACCAACGACCTTAGAAGAGCTTTAAGAGTTCCTGAATCTTGCTGTGGCCACCCTGAAGCCATCAACAGAGCCACTCTCCTGGTCAACAAAGGTGTCCAGCAGCTGGACGCCCTCATAAAGACTGTGAAGCAGTATCCTCCCCCGCGATAACAGCTCGATGATTAAATGCAATCTCAGAATAATGAAAAGAATTACGGAGAAAAAAAAAATTGTACCACTTACGGGCTATTCATGCCCGTGCCACCTCTTGGGTGGCTTAATCTTTATCAATCAATCAATCGGCTGCTTTGTACGACACTTGCGGGCGTTTATCACCACCACCACGACCAGCCCCCTACCTGGATGTCATGACTCCACCACCACCCCGGGGGACCCCCAAGATGCAGACTCTCGGTCGGTTACTATGGTCTACCCAGTGGACCCCAGGATGGATGGACCCCAGTGGACCCCAGGATGGACGGACCCCAGTATACCCCAAGACGGACGGACCCCCAGTGGACCCCAGATCGTTCTGCACACGACCCAGTAAAGATGGAAGAGGAACAACAACGACTCCAGTCTGTCCCACCAACATTGGTCTACCCAGGATGGACCCCAGGACGGACGGACCCCAATGGACCCCAGGTCGATTGTCAAAGACCCATGGGAGGAGGAAGAGAGAAGAGAGGAAAAAGAAGAGAGAAGAAAGAAGAGAGAAGAAAGAAGAGAAGATGATACGACCAAGCTGAGACACGATGCCTAGTGTCCCTTGCTGGTGTCAGCATCATTGCATGGGGCGTATTTGCAAGACAGGGCCGTTTGCCTTAACTGACCGCCGCTCCTGAAAGCATGTTGCTCTGTTAAGTGATTTTCTCCTGTGTCGTGCAGACTTGATGTGGCTGTCAGAAGTGGCTCTCTGAAGGAGGCGTACTGGAGCAACTGGGAGGGAAGAAGTAGGATGGGATTTCTACGGTGCCAACTATATGGAGGTCTCGAAACTTGTAGTCCCTATACCTGTGAAAAACCCCAATATACGTCTCATGGTGACTGACGTAGGGCCAATTACAGATCAGCTGGGACAACCGAATTCCACGGTCCTGTGCGCAGTACAAGAAGTAACGGCTTCCAGGTTGGCCAAGGGTTGTTGTGCGTTAACGACGGAGAAGCGACGGAGGCAGTTGTGTTGAAGAAATGTGGTACAGGACTATCTACAAGACCAAGCAGTGACGTCGCCCAGCCAGAGACAATGGACGTCTGTCTACATATTTCATTTTTTTAGAGTAGGATGATGTACATGTGTTCAGCTAGGATGTATTTTTATTTTTAAGTTGATAAAGTTGTCGCACACAGCTAGCTTGCTTTAGTAGTGGCGCAAAAACTTTATTTCGGGGAGAAGGAGAGATGTAACACCGTAAAGGTGTTTTGTTTAGGTTTATTTAATATATACATAGAGATACATGAGTCAGAGACAAGGATCTGAGAGGCGCCAGTCTGTCGACCTGAATCTCACACCTCTAAGCGTTACTTATTTCTACATTTCTACTTCTACCTATCTACCCTTCTACTTCTCCTACTCACTTTCTACTTACTCGTTATTCCATTCCCCCCACCCTCCGTTACATTGTTGTGTAATACTGGGTATTTGCTGCATTACTGAGCTGCTCCACCTACACTGTTGTTGCTACTCTGGGGATTGTTGCATTACTGAGCTGCTCCACCTACACTGTTGTTGCTACTCTGGGATTGTTGCATTACTGAGCTGCTCCACCTACACTGTTGTTGCTACTCTGGGGATTGTTGCATTACTGAGCTGCTCCACCTACACTGTTGTTGCGTACTCTGGGGATTGTTGCATTACTGTAGCTGCTCCACATGTACTGTTGCTTTGTAACACTGGACAATACTGCATTACTCATCTGCTCGACGTGTACTCTTCTTGTGTAAACACTTAGTATTGCTGTATTACTGAGCTGCTCCTCCTGAGCTGTTGTTGTATAACACTGGATATTGCTACATTACTCTAGCAGTTACACATGTACTGATGCTGTGTAACAATGGGTATTCTTACAATACTGTAGCTGCTCCATGTGAACTGTTGCTGTTTAACACTGGGCATCGCTACATTGCTGAGCTGCTCCACCAGTACTGTTGCTGTTTAACACTGGGCATCGCTACATTGCTGAGCTGCTCCACCAGTACTGTTGCTGTTTAACACTGGGCATCGCTACATGCTGAGCTGCTCCACCAGTACTGTTGCTGTTTAACACTGGGCATCGCTACATTGCTGAGCTGCTCCACCAGTACTGTTGCTGTTTAACACTGGGCATTGCTGCATTACTGTAGCTGTTCTAACTGTACTGTTGTTGTGTAACAGTCAGCTGTTCATAGGAATGATGTATTCTTGAATTCTTGTATTAAAAACGTACGAAAACAGGTATTGTACATTGTTGAAAGATATGGGGTGTGGGCGCGCGTGAGCGTCTTTTTCAGTGTTCGCGAGGATAATTGACCTGGCTTTGAATTCGCTCCTGTGGATTCCTTCCCATATTGGCCTCCGAATGCATGATAGAACTGATGAGTCGGCCAAGAATTTTGTCCATAGAGAAGGAATTGATTACCAACTTGGACTGCCTCTGAGCAGCCTGAGGGCAGTAATATTCCGGGAACATCAACAAATTTTCGGAGACTTGAGGCAAAGTGAAATTTACACCAGTTCCTCCATCTATCCTCATTCTATTATGCAGGAAGTACCGCACGTCTATGGGTCATCCAATAAGGTTAGCAGACTTCTAGATGTTACAACTTCTAGGCTTAGGCTCGGCTACAAGTATCTCTGGGGGTTTGTAACATATGCTGATGTTGATTTGACTAAATGTAAAATCTGTCAGCAGAACTATTCGCATGTTTTGCGCCATTATATAATGGAATGTAAAAAAAAATCGCGGAATTCATTCATAATGATGTGCTGCCCGAAATTTTAGCGAAGTATCCAAAATTTGCTTACTGTAGGTAATGCATGCACATGAATGTAAAGCTGCCGCCCTGTTGGGTGGGTGTGGAGCAAGACTAGTAACTGTGTGACTCACCATAGATGTAAAGTGCCTTGTATAGTGACTGTTGTGAGCCTCTTGTTGAATCACTTGTGATACAAAAGATTATTGATGTGTGTATTTGTGTAGGTGATGTATGTATGTGTATGTATATATGTATATGTATATATATTTACATGTATGTATGTGTGTAAATCACGAAAAATAAACACGTGATTAAAAATGTGACAGTGTCAAACCACGGAAGAAAAATTTGAAACAGAAATTTCCTTAAGTACTTTCGTATATTAATACATCTTCAGAAGGAGTGATTTACAGGTCAAGTATTGGACATATATAGGCAGGAGAGAGTGGTGGAGTGAGGTGAAGTACAATGACAAATGAATAGGATTTAGGTGGACACAAATATGAGCTGCATAAGAACTGCAGAAGGCCTATTGGCCCATACGATGCAGCTCCTATTCATACCCACCGCTATGCCCATACATGATCCCACAGGTCCCCCCCCCCCCCAGAGGAGAAGCAGAAGAGAGTCAGTTTCAGGGTAATGTACTTGAACATAGATGGGATCACAAGCAAAGCAAGTGAGCTAAGGGAAAGGGCACAAGAAGTGAACCCAGATGTAATCGGACTCACTGAAACAAAACTCTCTGGAATCATAACAAATGCCGTGTTTCCCCAGGAGTACACAGTAATAAGGAAAGAGAGGGAAGGTAGAGGAGGAGGTGGAGTGGACCTACTCATGAGAAAGGAATGGAGTTTTAAGGAGATGGCTATACTGGGCTGTGAGGGTTTCAGAGACTACATAGCAGGCACCATGACAATGGGAGTTCATAACCAGCCCACCCGATTGTGGAGCAGGGACAGAGGTAATGGGAGTATCCATCGAGCTAAGACATGGCAAACTTGAAGTGTTTAATGTTTACAGGTCTCCACATGCTGAAATGGATTTCTCAGTGTTATTTAGACATGTGACTATATCAAACACAATAATTTGTGATAATTTTAATGCCCATCATCGATTGGCACTGGGCTCGAACATAACAAATGAGGCCGATACTCACGTGGCACACCTACTAGACCAGCTACCAGAAATCTAAATCCTGAACTAGAATGAACCCACTCACATCCAAGGTGGTAGATTAGACCTTACTTTCGTTTCAGCCTCCTTAAGAGATGCAGCAACATGGTCAGTTGAGCCCACACTCACAAGCAACCACTATGGGGTCCAAATTGATCTAAAGTTGGATCTACCCACCCCACCTTCATCAGAAGCCTGGAACTTTGCTTTAGCAAAATGGGACCGATTTCAAAACCTCATTTCAGAGTGGCATGGAAACTATGATGTTTCCGAAGACATTAATCAGACCGAACTAGATTTTGTCATGACAATTCATAGTGCGGTCAAGCACTCAATCCCACTAAAAAAAAACAGTCCATCAGACTCCACAAAGATCACTGGTACTATTGCGAACGTGTCAAAGAGTTCAATCATAGACTCAACATAACAAGGAAGCTATATAAAAAGCAGCCAAGTGAACGCAACCGGACCTTACTTTGTGAAGTCAAGGAACATAGATATCGAGAGACTAGGGGAATAAGAGAACAAAAGTGACTGGAATGGTGTTCACATCTGAATGAACACACCACTCTTGGAAAAATGTGGCAGCAAATCCACCGGGCCATGGGAAATAAAACACCTAAAGCTCCACACCCTAAGGATCAGCATCAGGTAGCCGAAGTACTGGCAACCAGGTTTGCAGAGAGAGCAGCCAGCAACCAGCTTCCACCAGATGTATTAACAGTGCAGACAGGATTAGAGGAAGAAAGGTGGCACAGAATCCTTACAGCATGTGCAGAAGTCTTTGACACTAATGCCCCTTTTACACTGGATGAGCTCAATCGGGCTAAGAAAAACTCCAAGGATACATCCCCTGGAGACGACAAAATAACCTATAAAATGATTAGAAACCTCGGCCCAGAGGGAGACGCTGCATACCTAAGGTTAATTAATTTAGCCTTTACTTCTCAAACTAGACCTTCAGCTTGGAATAGAGCAGACATAGTGCCGATCCCAAAACCCAAAGATCTAGCTAATCCCAGGCCCATCTCTCTCCAAAGCTGTGCAGCCATGACGGCTGACAGAATGGCACTCAACAGACTTGAGTGGAAAATGCCTAAACTGCACCATGATATGAATAGTGGGAAACGACGCATAACGTGTCTGTTTTGCTATTTTCGAGGGACACGTTACGCATCGTGTATTTTTCGTTACAAGTGGTGCGGGACCCGTTATGGCGCAGGGGTGCTTTCAATTTTTCCAACGGTTGCTTCTGGTCCCGGGGTATTTTTTCAATTTTTATTCGTTAGTACTTAATAGTCTCCTAATATTTTCATACATATATCGTCTTCTCCCGTCCATTATATGCAATTTTCCAAAATGTGAGATTAAAAGGTTCGCTCCTAAGCCCCGGCCATTTTGTTCTAGGGGGGATTAAAAGGACACGTTATGTCTCGTGTGTTTTGCATTACCTCGGGTGACTCTTGCACAGACATCGCTAATGGTCAATGACGTCATCCAGTCTTCATCTTCCCTGTTTAAGACCGTTTTCTGTTATGGTGTATTTATTCCCAACCCATACTTATCTAGATGATATATATTTATAGTGCTCATCCAAAAGATGGTATAATAACCATAAGAATGAATGAATTCCACCATTAGCCATTGCCTGTACCTCAGTGTTCACCCCTGTTACCGAACCAGTATTTACCCAGGTCTTTTCCTAAATCTAAAACTTATCCAATTTATACCTATTGTTTCGTGTTTATAGTATTAATAGTCTATTAATATCCCCCCTTTGTCATGTTCATTCTCTAACACCTCTATCGTGTCTTCCCTATTTCTTTGCCTTTCTAGAGAATGTAATTTAAGCTTTGTCAATCTTTCTTCAAGGATCGTTTAATGAGCTTGGGGAGACTTCAACAGGGATTTCAGCGGTATTCCAAGTGCATGAGAATAAACAATTATTAAAAAACAGGCTACACCAACACTCAGACATTTTTATTTATTTCCTCCTTCACTGCTAGTCCTATGTACATCTCGCAATCGTTCAGAAACATGCCCTCCCCCCACACCTAACAGTAACATATAGCAAATCAAAATACTCATTCAGTGTGCATATATATGAACTGCATTGAGTAAAAGCAGCCTCGCATGTTTTGAAATGGGCCTTCTACAGTTACCTTCTTTCTGACGTCATCATCCCCAATGCGGTGTGATCCACCAATAGGGCACGTTGCTTTTAAACTTGACGTTACAAGCACTTCCAAGGAAGAACCCAGTCTCTCATTATTACATTCCCTGAAACCCTTAATGGCTCAACAGTTCTCTGCAAGTGACATCACATGCTGTGTCATAATGTCTTGCATCTACCCGTATCCTAGCTCATTATATTTTTCTGTTACTCAATTCATCGGCCCTATCACACTAACCTCACCTATTATAAAACTAACACATTCTTCAGACCCGTTGTTGTTTAGCGACGTCGCAAAAAGCTGTCTAGTATAAGGATAGAGTATTAGGCCCCATTAACAAATAGGTGTTAAGCCTCCACAGCAACATGACTTTTCAAACAGGGTGTGACGTCACAAGATGGCCAATGCAGTCTTGGCGTGCTGCATATTTATGTAGTATATATTTAATGCTATTATTAAAAAAATTGGCTGGAGTATCCATCCCCCCAACCGAACCTAACCTAACTACAGGTTTAAGAATATACATTTTAGTCATCAACAACTGTAATCATTCATTATGAAGTGATAAGTTCAAAAACTAATTTTGCTGCCCAAATGTCGTACCGCAATTTAAGCAGAATCATACGTCTGACAGTGTAGCAGGTGAGTTGAACCTAAAAATAAAGGTAACTGCAGAAGGCCTATTAGCCCATACGAGGCAGCTCCTATATATAGCCACCCAATCTCATTCATGTATATGTCCATCCTATGCTTAAAATAATCCAGGGATCCTACTTCCAATATTAGTTTATAATAAATAGCTTACATTCTAGTTTTTTTACACAACAACAATTATGAAACCCTATAGCTGGATATCGTACTATAATCCACAAGTAGTTACCATACATCTGGCAGCTCAGCGGATTACTAGATATGTTCTTAGGCTAGTTAACTGTCCTCACATCCATCAAATAGCCATCCAAATGTCGCACCGCAATTCATCCATCTAGCAACTCAGCTGGATGCTGGCCACTATATTCATAGACTAATTATTTCTACACCCCAAAATCCTAATCTTGCTACGCAAATCAGCTAACTTGTTTCTAAACTTACAGTCACAAATACATGCATGCGTACCTACACATACTAAACAACCCATACACCCATAGACAATTGCCTGTTTTTGCCACCATTGCCACATTAATCAGATGTAATTTATGCTATATGAATCCAATACAACATTTGCACACCTGAAATTACATTTTTGCACAAAATATATAATTTACAAAAAAATATTGTTTAGACAAAATATGCCATTCATACACAAAATATACCATTTATAGACAAAATATGTCATTTATATACAAAAAATATCAGTTGCACATAAAATATACCTTCTACACATATATTACATATACACTCAAAGTATAATAGCTACACAAAGTATGATATTTGCATCACTATAACAAATTGCATACATGCCCATACAATCAAAAATGCACTTTCACTAAAATTACACAATTTCACAAGCACAATTTTCACAAAATACCCACACACTGTCTAATAAACCAAAATACACTTACACACTTCCACATGAAGATCTATTTTTTTAAGATTACATTTACAGAACTTACACAAATACACAATTCGCACACAAGAATACAATTGCACCAGTTCCACTTCAGCAAATTAAAAACACAACTTGCATAAATACACTATTCGCACAAAACGATTATAAGACAAGGGCAATTATTACACAAATTGTGTAATTAATACACGTCTTCGTACAATTATTACAAACAAACTTGCTGTATAATTACATAACTTGTGCAATGACAATACACAACAGGTGTAAATACACAATTCATTCATACTCAATTGCACAACATGCACAATCAATACACAACTTGTGCGATTGTTATACATTTTTTCATAATTATTATTACACAACTTGCATAAACACAATCAAATACATATCCAGCAAAATTACGAGCAATACATAACCAGCCCAAATATGTAAATACACAATAAGCACGTCTGGCTATTTCCAATTTCCAGACTAGTTTTCTATCATTAATCCTACCAAATCAAACCTAACCGAACCTAACCAATCCTAACACAACATTGGGTAAATTCTTCCAAAATACCCCAAATTATATAAATTCCACTGAATTTATCGTAATTATATCAGACCAAAATCCCCAAATTCTACAAAATGTACCTATGCACATTTCACCCAGAGCACGAGTTGACTGTTAAGAGCTGTTAATGTCTACTTCCAACTCCCATTCCACCCTAGATTACAGCTAATTTTGCTAATATATTATTATGTGAAGTATGTTATTAATAGGCATTTTCCTCATATTACCACAAATTAACCACTTTGGACCTATCTTCTGATACAACATATATCCAGAAAAGTGTTAATTTCGTATATAAACCTAAATGCCCGTGCCTAACCTGCAGGAGTCGTGGAGCTTTGTTGAATATTGAATCTATATTCTTAGAAAAGTGAAGTTTTGAATATGAACCTAACCGCACTGTGCCTAACCAGCTTCGATCTTTTTTGAACATTGTATCCATATTCATAGAAAATTATGTTTTCTAATATGAACCTAACACCTCTCGCCTATTAT
>WNGS01000682.1:117143-132930 GCA_020271785.1 Procambarus virginalis | reverse complement strand
AGGTCCATGCCTTATTTTGTGTCCTTGAGAGGTTGTTTACTGGTGTTCGTGACTGTGAATATCTGCGGGTGTCTAAAGTTAAAGCGGTTAAAGTCTAGTGGTCCAGAAACTGTAAGTCTTTCTCATCCAGAGTCATTCCTGACCACACGCGTTTCCAACCAGGAAGAAAATGGTTAGATCAATTCTCATGCTAAATACACACATTAGATTTCCACTTTGGAATCAAGGCAGAAGAGATGATTGTTGTCTAACGTGCACCCCACCCAAAGTATATTTGTTATTTTGGATTATTCACGCTGTTCTTTTACACTACGATTCTTTGTCCATAGATTAAGTTGGCGCGGCTGTGTGTGTTGGTGGCGGCTGTGGTTGGGGTCGCCACGGGGGAGTTGGCGCCCCCTGAGAGGTCCTACAAGATCCTCATGCTCCTCCCCGTCTCTGCCAAGAGCCACAGGAACGTCTTCATGTCTCTCGCTGAGGCTCTGGCCGACCGTGGACACGAGGTAAGACCCCAAGTTGTTTATAACTGAAAACATTTATTATGATATGGGAAACAAAGGAAAAGAAAGCTATTTAAAGTGGACGATTTTAGTAATATTTTAAGAAACTGGACATAATTTGAGCGTGAAGTTAAAAAAAAGGCAAATTAAGTAATTATCTAAATGAAGTGATTTTCAAAGAGTGAGGGGAGAAAAGTTCCTAGATATCATTCCAACATTAAATGAAAAGAATTATTGATTAAGTCAACTATACAAATACAAATATTTACTCAGGTAATATTACCTGAATAAATAAATATTCAGGTAATATTACCTGAATATTATCTCGCAAGGTGAGATACAAAAAATTGAGGGATTTATAGAAAGAGCTAGTACATGCAGTGCCCGAAGCCACTATTACGCAAAGCGTTTCTGGCAGGAAAACACTAAGACTAAAACTTAATTAATACTAATTGAGATTAGAGTGTAAATTGTGTTGAGAAAAAATAAAAAAAAAATAAAAAAGGGGAGTAAACGTGGCAGAAAAAAAACAAAAATACAATTTGGTCAACAATCAGCATTGTTTAAAATAGTAGAGATGGGTTGACATTTTGGGGTGAGGTGGGTTACATGGAGTTAATTAGGTAGTACTTAGTTTTTATCTTAAAGTGGTTGGGAGAGGTACAGTCTTTAACAAAATGGGGAAGGTCATTCCACATTCTAGGTCCCTTGATTTGTAAAGCATTTCTATTTGATTAAGTCGTACTCTTGGAATATCCAATAGGTATTTGTTTCTGGTGTGGTGCTCATGGGATCTGTCACAACCTTCTAGGAAGCTTTTAAGGTCAGGATTGACATTACAGTTTAGCGTTTTATATAATATATATATATATATATATATATATATATATATATATATATATATATATATAATATATATCTATATATATATATATATATATATATATAATACACAGAGAGGATGTGCAGTGACTTAATATCTAACATATTCAGAAATTTGAGTAAGGTACCGAGTGATGTCTGGGGCCAGAGTTAGATATTGTCCTAATAGCAGCTTTGTGTTGAGTAATTAGAGGACGTAAATGATTTTGGGTAGTAGAACCCCAAGCACAAATACTATAGTTGAGATACAGATAGATGAGAGAGTAATAGAGTGTCACCAGGGCAGAGCGAGGTACATAATATCTGATCTTAGAAAGAATGCCAACAGTTTTTGAAACGTTTTTTTATATATTTAGAATGTGTCCCTGAAAATTCAGCTTGCGGTCAATGAGAACGCCAATATTTTGCCATCTACTTTGTTACAAATTTGGGTATTGTTTATCCTGAGATTTATTTGATTTGAGGATTTATTGCCAAAGAAAATATAGAAAGTTTTGTTAATATTGAGGGATGAGTTTGTTGCAAGGGATGCAAGGGATGATACCTTGCAAATGATATCCCCAAACTCGTCCCCAACATTCCAAACCCCCCGTCCCCGCGTCCTCCCCACCATCTCTCACTTCCGTCCCCTCATCATCCCCACCATTCCGCCATTGAAACCTTGCAACAAGACCGCATATGTGATAACATACATCTGATCACAACTGTCCAATCATTTATGCAAACACTCAAACGACAAGGCCGACGGGTCTTTCTCAACTGGGTGCCAAGTCATGTGGGAATCGTAGAAATGACATTGCAGACGAAGCTGCAAAACTTGCAACTAAGAGAAGAACTGTAGACATTTGCTTACCACAGAGTCTGTCACAGATTAAGCGAGTAATTAGAAACAGAGCGATGCAAAAGTGACAGTGACCACAACTCAGCTGTTGCAACATCTCGATCTGCGGGTTGGTACAGGAATTCAACCAACTACGAACCACTTATGTTAAGAAGGGGAGCATAGGGCAACAGAAGTACACTTACATCGCATCAGGCTTGGATACCCATGTGCATGGGAATAGGCTTACAGGTTCCGGAAGATGAGAGGAAATGTCAACACTGTGGAGAAATGCCCGACAGACCTCTGGAACATTATTTAACACATTGCACAGTTACAATCCCGTTAAGACTTCAACTTCAATTCAACAGAGCAGAAGAAGTTGTTAAACACATATGCAACATCTTACTAAAGCGACCATACGTGTAATAAATACTCAAACTCCGCCCAAGTAAACTGGAAACGAGCGACACTTAGTGGGCCAGCCAGAGGCTAGGGCCCGCGCAGGAATATCCCTGAAAAAAAAAAAAATCCCACCCATTCCCCACTCTCTCGTCCGATGCCTTCCCAAATGGTCTGATGTTCCCATCAGAAAAATTGGGAACATCAAGTGATCTGATGTTCCCCATCACTGAAATATTGGAAAACAGTTAAAAAATTAAACGAAAATATGAAAAAAAAAAAATAAACTATACTCACGAATGACGGTATGGTAAGCAACACAGCTCAATTCCAACGCAATTCACACAAATTAATTATATCAAAATGA
Source organism: Procambarus virginalis (assembly GCA_020271785.1). Classification (NCBI taxonomy): domain Eukaryota; kingdom Metazoa; phylum Arthropoda; class Malacostraca; order Decapoda; family Cambaridae; genus Procambarus; species Procambarus virginalis. Next base: position 129,959 of record WNGS01000682.1, on the reverse strand, counting down.
AAATAAATCCACAACTATTAAAATTCAATTTATCAATGCAATCAGAAACTTTGAAATTGGAATTGTAACATATTTAGTATAGCATGTGTGTTGCTCTTACATGCAACATATGGCGCTGTTTGTCAAGAAAAGCATAGTTTTACCTGTCACAGGAGTGGCATCTATACTTATACTTACGAAATGAACGGTATGATAAACAACACAGCTCAGTTCCAACACAATGTCACCCAAAATAATTTAATATAACATAAAATAAATCAAAATTTATGAAGATAAAAATTATCAATGCAATCAGAAAATTGAAATGGAATTCGTGACAAAGTTAGTAAAGCGTGAATATTGATATTATGTGCAACAGATGGCGCTGTTTTTCAAAAACGCATGTTTTTACCTGCCACAGAGGGTAGCATCTATATAGTAGGTATATAAAAAGATGTGCCTATTGGAATACATCGTTGTGTCAAAATTTCACAGCAATCAGTGAAGTACTTTCGGAGAATACAGCATCTGTTGCTCTTACGTTCAACAGATGGCACTGTTTTTCAAGAAAAGCATGTTTTTTCCTGTCACAGGTGAGGCATGTATATAGTAGACATATAAAAAGACTCGCCTATTCGAATGCAACGTTGTGTCAAAATTTCAAAACAATCGGTAAAGAGGTTTTGAAGATTTTCCTCACATGAAAAACAGTTTTTCAGAAAACGCATGTTTTTTACCGTCACCCACGTGACATCTATATAGTATCTATATCTACCTGCTCGGATGTGAATGGAACATTGTGTGAAAATTTCAAAGCAATCAGTGAAGGACTTTCGGAGATTAGCGATTTTGAACAAATGAACATTTCCATTTTTATTTATATAGACTAGCAGTACCCAGCTACATGTTGCTGAGCCACAGCAACCATCCCTCTCCCCCAGTCCTCCCTACCATTCCCCCCTAACCTGTCTCCTCGGCCACCCAACCATTACCTACTTCACCGTCCCTTGTCCTCCCCACCATTCCCCACTTCACCATCCCCTCTTCCTTCCCACCATGCCTCACTCCCACTGTCCTCCCCGCAATTCTCCATTTCCCCATCCCCTCGTCCCCACCACCTCAAACTCCCCCGTCCCCTCGTCCTTCCACATCATTACCCCCCTCCCTTGTCCCCTCGTCATCACCACTATTCCCCACTCCCTCGTCCGATGCCAACCCAAATGGTATGATGTTCCCATCAGAAAACTGGGAACATCAAGTGATCTGATTTTAACATCACTGATATATAAGAAAAAGTTAAAAAAATAAATGAAAATATGAAAAAAAAATAAACTATATTCATGAAATGAACGGTATGGTAAGCAACACAGCTCAATTTCAACGCAATTCACACAAAATAATTAAATCAAAATGAAAAAAAATCTATGAAAATTCAATTTATTAATGCAATCAGAAACATTGAAATGGAATTGTAACATATTTAGTATAGCATGTGTGTTGCTCTTACATGCAACAGATGGTGCTGTTTTTCAAGAAAAACGAAGTTTTACCTGTCACAGGTGTGGCATCTATACTTATACTTACAAAATGAACGGAATGGTAAACAACTCGGCTCAATTCCAACCGTCAACAAAAAATAAATCAAAATCTATGAAAATAAAATATATCAATGCAGTTGGAAACATTGAAATGGAATTCGTGACATATTTAGTATAGTGACATGTTGCTATTATGTGCAACAGATGGCGCTGCATTTCAAAAACGCATGTGTTTACCTGTCACAGGGGTAGCGTCTATATAATAGGTATATAAAAATACGCACCTGTTCGAATGCAACGTTGTTTCAAATTTTCAAACCAATTGGTGAAGAAATTTTGGAGATTACAGCGAGTGTTGCTCTTAAATCCAACAGATGGTGCTGTTTTTCAAAAAAAGCATGTTTTTTTCCTGTCGCAGATGAAACATGTATATAATAGATATATGAAAAGACTCGCCTATTCGAATGCAACGTTGTATCAAAATGTCAAAGCAATCGGTAAAAATGTTTCGAAGATTTCCTTCACTTGAAAAACATATGAAAATACAGTTTTTCAGAAAAATCATGTTTTTTTTTACCGTCACAGACGTGACATATATATAGTATGTGTATAAAAACGCTCGGATGCAAATTGGCTGTTGACGCACTGACGCACAACTATATTCTACCCACTTCAAGACTCCGCTCCAACATAGAAACATCAAGAAATATGGGCCAATAGGCCTTCTGCAGTTCTATTTGTACCCAACTTCTGCAAATCTATATCGATTATTCCGTATTCTGTTTTTTGTTGAAAGTTTGTTTTTCACCCCACTATTGTACTACATCACCTCACCCAAATGCAGGTATAAGAGCCAATGCTGTTCAGCCATAAGTTCAGTCATAAGTTGTGTGTGGATAAACTAAAGTCTTTGAAAATGTAATAAGTTTTACGAAACGCGCTCAAATGTCGCGTCAGACTAGAAATAAAAATTAATTTTGGAGAATTGATTTTTCATTTCCCGTCACCAGTAAAAAGAAACATCCGCCACCAGTAAAAATTAAAAAATAAATTATACTCATAAAATAAATGATATGGTAAGCAACAGTCAATTCCAAGGCAATGCACACAAAATAATTAAACCAAATTGAAAATGGTTCGATATTTATGAAAATTTAATTTATCATTGCAGTCGGAGATATTGAAATGGAATTGTAACATATTTAGTATAGCATGTGTTGCTCTTACGTGCAACAGATTGTGCATTAAAAAAAAGGGGATTTTTCTGTCACAGGTATGGCATCTATGCATATACTCACGAAATGAACGCTATGGTAAACAACACAGCTCAATTCCAATGCAATGTCACACAAAATAATTTAATTAAAATGAAATTAAATCGAAATCTATGAAAATTAAATTTATCAATGCAATCGGAAATATTGTAATGGAATCATAACATAATTAGTATAGCGTGCGTTGCTCGTACGTGCAACAGATGGCACTGTTTTTCAAAGAAAGCATGTTTTTACCTGTCACAGGAGTTGCATCTATATAGTAGGCATATAAAAACACGCGCGAACTCGAATGGAACGTTGTGTCAAAATTTCAAAGTAATCGGTAAAGAGGTTTCGAAGATTCCCCACACACATGAATAACACAATTTTTCAAGAAAAGCATGTTTTTTCCATCACAGACGTGATATCTATATAGTATGTATATGAAAACTTGCTCGGATGAGAATGAAAAGTTGTGTGAAAATTTCAAAGCAATCGGTGAAGAAATTTCGGAGATTAGCAATTTTGAACAAACGAACATTTACATTTTTATTTATATAGATTTATATATATGAATTTTGGACATATATATATCCTACCTTCTTTGGGCTAATAGGCCTCTTGCAGTTTCCTCTATTATTATGTTCTCATGTTCTCTCCACAGGTGACGATGTTGACTAATCACCCGAAGTCGTCAAGACATCCCAGCATCCACGAGGCGACTCACGGTCTTCCATACTTGAAAGAAAATAATATGAACGTGTTCCAAAATAAAAACAAAAGACTCACAATTCGAAGGGAAAAAGTTCTAGCCATTGCTAGGGAAATGTATCGCACAGCCGCCGTGAAGGACCTCTACCGGAGGAGAAAGGAGTTTGATCTAATGTTAGTTGACAATATGTTCAACGAGGTAATTATTGGTTATTTTATTTGCTCGTACTTTAGAGGGATTAGAAGCCAAGTCTGATGACTCAATATAATTAGGAGAGTTGACCCTCTTGCCTTGATACAGCCAGCTTAGGCTGTATATATTAAACTGGTCAAGAGCTCCAAAGCACAATGAGATCGCCTTCGGCACAGTGTTGTTACTATGGACGACATGGTAGCGTTTTGCAGCTCCTCAACTGCTTAATGATTGGAGACTAAACAGCCCTGACTGAGCTCAGTCAGTTCCTGTGCGATAGTTCATTAGGTAATGATGTTAGGTCCCTTGAAGGTTGTGATGCTTAAAATGGATATTAATGAAAAATTCTTATATTGAAATACTTAAAAACTGCGCTGCTGAATATTAATCGATATTTATGTAGAAAATATTATTACATATTCATAATTCTTGTTTAATTATTTTTTTTAATTCCAACAACAATCATCACCTACAGGGGGCCTATCCATTCTTGCATGAAGTCCCTTTCATCACTGTCTTCACTTCAATGTTGAACCCCCATCACAGCGCTGTCCAAGGTAATATCCTCCACCCGGCCTACATCCCGTCCATCACATACGCCCGCTCCTCCTCAAAGACTGCCTGGCAACGATTCCTCAAAACTGTGTCACATATTTATACGCAACTTTATTGGCCGAAATGGGAGGAGATATCTGCGATACAGCAGGAGGTGAGTTTAGCACAGTTGTAAACAAGATTTCGAGCAATTTATAGAGCTCTTTCGATCCACAGGTGTGTGATGGTAGGAGATTCATTTCAGGTCTAGTCCAAATTTCTTGTAAGACAAAATATATGAGTATTTACTTTTATTTGTTAGATATATATGTATGCTCATCTCTGTACACTGCAGTGTTTCAAGTTGCCTTGTCTCACAGAAGCGAGGGTTTCTATTAGCAAATCTTCAGAAAGGCCTCTTTCCAGATCTCTGCGCAGTTCCCGGAGCTGCCGCCGCTGTTAGACCTGGAGAGGAACACGAGTCTGGCGCTGATCAACACCCACTTTAGTATTGGTATACCACTGCCCCTCCTGCCCTCACAGGTGGAGGTGGGCGGCATGCACTGTCGACCCGCCAACCCTCTGCCTCAGGTGAGTTGTCCTGCCCTCACAGGTGGAGGTGGGCGGCATGCACTGTCGACCCGCCAACCCTTTGCCTCAGGTGAGTTGGCCTGCCCTCACAGGTGGAGGTGGGCGGCATGCACTGTCGACCCGCCAGCCCTCTGCCTCAGGTGAGTTGGCCTGCCCTCACAGGTGGAGGTGGGAGGCATGCACTGTCGACCCGCCAACCCTCTGCCTCAGGTGAGTTGTCCTGCCCTCACAGGTGGAGGTGGGCGGCATGCACTGTTGACCCGCCAACCCTCTGCCTCAGGTGAGTTGTCCTGCCCTCACAGGTGGAGGTGGGCGGCATGCACTGTCGACCCGCCAACCCTCTGCCTCAGGTGAGTTGTCCTGTCCCTCCGGGTGTTGTTTACTAGGCACAGATCTTAACCTTAACTTTATATAAACACCATAAGGTAAAATTTGAGTACAATCATGTGCATATGTAATTAATTAATGAGAGAACTGTTGCTTAATTGAGATGTTGCAAAGAGAAATGTTTATAGAAATATAGCATTGAAAATATGCTAATTTAAAGTAAATTAATCAGAGTATAGCCAGACTTGTGTTAATTTGCCAGAATAGGCTATTGATTAATATGCATGTTGCTTTCAATTATTAATCAGACATTCACATATTGTACAGCAAAATTAATGTTTAAAATGCTTGTCTATCGAGGTAGATCTATGTAGATATATTATTAGTTGGCGTGAACTCTACTCTATAATTAGCACTAGTAGATTGTTATAGAAATGTCAAGGATGTTTTGAGGGATCTTCTTTAAGATGTAAGTTTTATATAAGTAAATTATAAACAGTTAGAAATTTCTAATTCATAAATGGGTTACGCCTTTTGACATCTTAATCAGCCATTGCTGGTGAAAATTATTTATGAATGACTGGGCATGGCAATATTGCTATTTTCCAACTACTTTTAACAAATGCGTTTCGAGCTTAATTTAATAGAATTATTATGTCACACACTATACACTACACTACACTACACCACACCATGTCGTAGCTCAGTCGATTAAGGCAGTGTCTGGGATGCTCTTGGACGCAGGTTCGAATCCTCGTCACGGCCCTTGTGGATTTGCTCATTTGATGCATCACGTTATTGTGATTTCTGTGTGTAATGAAGTAAGGGCGAAGAGGGAGAACGGCCTATTGACATAGCTCGAGTACATGGGGGGAGTTGTGTAAAACCTTAGTTTGTGTCTCGGAGAGACTGCAGGATCCAGTAAGTTCAGTAGAACTTCGGTTTCAACTCTTTTACCATGTCATAGCTCAGTCGATTAAGGCAGCGTCTGGGATGCTCTTGGACGCAAGTTTGAATCCTCGTCACGGCTCTTGTGGATTTGTGCACTACACTACACTACACATTTGTTCATTTAATTATTATGTGTTACTGGGATGTGTTGTGGTAGGTTATTGATTATGAAAAATAGTGGAGTGCTTGTGACTAGTTACTGGAGTTACTTGATTTTGTACTTAAAGAGGCAACTTCTCTGAATGGATAGTTAGTGGAGACAAGGCAACTTTTATGAATAAGCCTGTCGCAGGCCGTCTTCTAATTTTCAAGCCAGAGAAAGTCAAGAGTTCTTGAGAGCTGGATGTTTCCACTGATCGTCTCTACGATACCCTAAGTGGTAATTTTTCTTGCTGTTGGTGTCATTGTCGTTTAGCATGCAATTAAGAGGTGCCATTCATCCAGCCACCTGTTGTTGGCCATTTTTGACAAGGCGGGGGAGGGGGGTTCAGCTTGAGTCGTTTGTAGAGTAGTTTAGCTGTTTCACTGCTTTGTTTTCCATGAATCTTGCAGGTTTTTTTTTTGTTGCTTCTCGTATTTTTAGGATGTTTTTGCAGTGATGGTCATCATAACCATCCTCTCCCTCCCCGTGCTTCTATGAGAGGCTCAGGATCTGGCTCTTGTTCCTAGTAGGCCGTTCAGGACTCATATAGCTGACGTGAGTCAGTAGCGGGAAGTCTCTCAGCGTGATGGCTTCAAGAAACTACCGAGGGCTCCTCCAGAAAAACAAAATACTCGGCACAGGGTACTTTACAGGAACTGGAGTCATGGATCACAGGGGCGGGGTCCGCTGGCGTCATCTACTTCAGTTTGAGCTCCATAATGCAAAGCACCGACATGCCAGTCCAGTACCGCGACCTCTTCGTCCAGGCCTTCCGCAGGCTGCCGCAGCGCGTCATCTGGAAATACTAGGGCGAGCTGGAGGACTGCTGCCACCATTGTAACGGGGTCCAACCTTTAACCTCACTGCTCGTTAAAAGTTGGTCGTTATTAGAGAAAAAGTTAAAGAAATATATACAGAAACCAGAGTTCTGATGAGTAACCTTCAGTACAATCCCTCGAGATCCAAACGTTTGACCATTCAGGTATCACGAACTCAAGAGATACTGTCCCCTCTAGATTAAACTTCAACCTCTGAATATTCGCCGCCACCACCGTTGTTTGTTGTTTAAGATTCAGCTACTCAGAACAATAAATTCCAGTAGCATGGGCTATGGTGAGCCCGTAAGTCTAGGCTCTTTGGAGCCATTACCTGTATCAGTGGCTGATACTAGAGATCTGGCAATGGATGGGGGTCTTCACGATGGTTTTCAGCCTGGAGAGCTGGCTATAGCAGTTATGGTGCTGGTGGGATTAGTGTAGACCTCTAGGTTTTCCGTTTTCTCTTTGCCTGCGACTTTGACTGAGAAGTGATGTCGTTGGAGTTTGGTGACGTGGCCTCCATGAGGAAGTCTTGAACCGTGTAGGTGTCGTATTTGTGATGCGGCGGTGGAGCTCCTATTATGATTTCCTCGTCTGAGGAGTCCGTAACATCCGTAGTGGGCGTTTTTGTCTTTCGCCTCGCAGCCTTAGGTAGACTTAGGTATCGTTGATTGGTGGTTGTAGTTATTTCAGGAGCACTGGTGGTGCTGTTATCGTCTGTAGACAGCACGTCTGCTAGCGCAGCTGCTGAGATAGTGATGGTAGGAGTGTTGGGAGCTGGAGAAGGAATTACCCCTGTTTGTGTCGCCCGGGTCATGGGCAGTTCTGGAGTCGATGTTGAAGTTGACCGCATGGTCGTCCTGGTGGTAGTCTCCGGAGTGGAAGAGGAGGCAGTGAGACTTACGCCAGTGGCTATGATGGGGTCAGGCCATTGTCTATGTATAATGCGTTTAGTTCACTGACAAAGCGCTGGTTGTCTGGTCCTGCAAGCCTTTCCGCTAGTCTAATAAGACCAGGGATAATGCCTGCACGTGATGCAGGGGGCTGTGAAGGAGCCTGTGGGACCTTGGGTCCCCAATAAGAAGGCTGTGTCGCCTGCTGGGAGGAGCCACATGTTGGGAAGACCGTAAACTCTTCTGGTCGATTAGTGAGAGCTAAGGTGGTGGGTTGAAAGCTTGGGGCTCTGGTCGAGGAGGTAGAAGGATTGTTTCTCTTGGTTTCAACCTAGGCCTTGATGCTTTCCTGTCTGCGGGGGCGGCGGTAGGGAATTGCGGGGTGATTGCCATCACAAAGCGAGCAGCGATGGACTGTTGCCTTGCATATGGAGTAGTAATGATCCATTGCCCACAGGTTGCACTTCTGGACAGGGTGCTGACACTTGTTGGTCGGGTGGGAGAGCTCGTAGCACTTAAATCACTGCTGGATCTCATGGTATCGTTCCTTTTTTATTTGGTGGGGTGGTATTTTTAAGCCGAAACAATAGAATCCTTGTGTGGCAGCCTGGGTGGCCGAAGCTATGGTGGTGAACGTAATCTTCATTGATGTTTTGTCGGTGTTGCAGAACTCTAGGTTGAATACAGACAGGTTTGGATTTTCGTCCACGATATTGTCCTTATAGATGTTAAGGTCGGTCAGCGATCCACTGGCTTGTCCTGCTGGTAAAAACAGTTCTTCCGGCCAGGAACTGACGTGGGAAGTGAGGATGTAGGTGGTGCACTTTGCGAAGAATGGCATCGTTAGTGAGGAGTTTTTCGAGCTCCTCTTCACATGAAAAGTAGAGCACGATATCTTCCCCTTCCTGACTAATGTCAGCGGGTTTGAGGCCAGTAATGTCCTTCAGGACCTTTAAAGTATTGCTTCTCCCTATAGCATGACCGTCAAGTGGAGTCGCTCTGACCTTAAGACGTTTGGGTCGCATTGTGACCACACTGTTCCTTGTGGTTTGTGATGAGTGGTATCTGACTGGACCACTGCATGCGCCAGCACCTGCTAAGCCTGAGTAAATCTCTCAATTGATGGGAAGCAGGATACCATCAATTAAACGTCCCGTGAAATTCTATCCCCAATGAAATGAAAAGGAGGGCTAAGCTTTACGTTAATGTGGAAAGTAAGAGCAAAGGGATTATCTTTTTCATTAAGTAAATGCTTGTTGGTTTGCATGAGGAGACTAGGTGTAGACATTTGACTTGCATTCAAAAATAATGTGAAAATAAAAAAGAGAGGGGGGAAAATACCACTAAACAAAATAAATTCTATAATTATTTATTAAATCAAGATTTAGCATCCAAATAATATTTTAAAATTTCCCTGACTATAGCCCTATTAAAGGGAGGCACTGAAAATCCTATAGCAATAAAAGTGGATTCCTACAGTATACCAACTCAAGAAAAACAGATACCTTAATACCACGGCCTGGCCTGATGTCCGCCGGCTTTGGGAGAGGTCTTGTCCCCACTGGATGTTCAGACTACACTAAAAGTTTCTCCTCCTCTCTCAAGCCGAGAGAGCTGCCTAGTATTCCTCCGCCTAGTTATCAGTTACAAAGCAGGGTGAATTGAACAAGCTAATCCTAATTACTGGCAAACCCCAGTTGGTTGAATTATCATTTAACTGGTAGTAATTACATTAGTCATCTTGGCCAAAGCTATATCAATTAAAATATTCTCTAGTGGACTTTAATTTGCACAATATGAATTAATAAATATGGAAGATTGTGGTCACGTCGGGCGCCTAACCTTGACCCCTGGTAGGTCAGGTTCGTCGCCCGGCGAAGTAGTACCCCTCAAATCTACATGACGTCACTGTCTCTTTGACGGTATACGACCCAGATCTCACCATTTACATTCATATTTAACCTGGCTGGTATTAACATAATCGCAGTATTATTGAATACAATATTACATGAAACCTGAATTTCTGTAAATTACTGAGTAACATGAGGAGAAGGGTGGAGGGGCGACCAGCCACATGATGACCTGTTCTCCCGGTGTTGCTACGTACAACTGGATCATCTGCTCTTGGATAAAGAAGGGGATTTGATTCTACACTCATAACTGATGTTAAATTAATCAACATGCTTGACAACAGGGAGTTATTAATTACAGTTTCTTTAATACCTGAATAACTCCAAGTGATGCTTTAAAACCAAGGAGAGCTAGCGACCCTGTATATACTCTGCTGTCCTAATCCCCGAGGGAGGATCTTCCCACTACCAAAGTGAGGTAGACTACCCTATCACTCCAACTTTCAAGACCCCATGGACCAAATAATGAATCTATAATACATAATTTCTTACAACAAACCAAGTTTGTTACAATCATAACCATCCTGTCCTCCTCATGCTTCTATGAGAGGCTCAGGATCTGACTCTTGTTCCTAGTAGGCCGTTCAGGACTCATATGGCTGATGTGACTCAGTAGCGGGAAGTCTCTCAGCGTGATGGCTTCAGGAAACTACCGAGGGCTCCTCCAGAAAAACAAAATACTCGGCACAGGGTACTTTACAGGAACTGGAGTCGTGGATCACAGGGGCTGGGTCCGCTGGCGTCATCTACTTCAGTTTGGGCTCCATAACACAAGGCACCGACATGCCAGTCCAGTACCGCGACCTCTTCATCCAGGCCTTCCGCAGACTGCCGCAGCGCGTCATCTGGAAATACGAGGGCGAGCTGGAGGACCTCCCTCATAATGTGATGATCGGCAAATGGTTTTCTCAACAAGATATTCTCGGTGAGATTATAGCACTTAATAAGAAATTTTGACCTTATGATCAATATTACTATATTACGTATGTTTTATAAAAGAATACACTTTACAAAATAGTAATTTTATTACCTTTATTGTTTAGTTTTTGAAGTCCTATTTGCAATGGTGAAATTTTCTTGCTACTAATTTATTGGAAGAATGGCTTCAGTAATCAACACAGAATTAATGGATGCTAAAATATTCTCATTACAATTGTTTTTAATAGTTTTCGTACACGTTCTAACTACAGGCAGTAAAATTACAACCTAGATCACTCAGTTCAATTTTGAGTAAGTACGAATGTAAAACAAACATCAGAGCTTCAGACATAGAAACTGTTCCGCGGACTACTGGATGGATGTGGGCTGCAAGATAGGCAACTGAAACCCGTTTGTAAATCTTAGCTAGAAGATCATGTAGGTTCAGTACCTAAGACGCCCTGTGTACTGCAGCCCACCACAACGTGAAGGTGTTCATCACGCACTGCGGCCTCTTGGGCCTGCAGGAGGCCATCTACCACGCCACGCCCCTCCTCGCCATCCCCCTCTACGCAGAGCAGCCAGTAAACGCCTGGTTTGTGAGGAACTCTGGTATAGGACGCTTTCTGGAGTTGGTGGACCTGACCGAGGACTTGGTCGTCGACGCTCTCACCGATATTATTAACAAGCCAACGTTAGTGTCAGAGAATTGTCGTTGATGGGAGGAGTTTGCTTGGAACCATACAATATGGGAAGGCTGTGTTTGATTTGCTGTTTAGTAATTTTTTAATCTCCAATAGACAGTGTTTAGAGAAATTGATCACAGGGATGAAGGGAAAGAAGTGAAGAGAAAAAATGTAATGAAGGTTAGCGGTGTTAACTCTCTACCAGTTCACTCTCTGAGTGACTGCCGGTTCACTCTCTGAATGACTGCCGGTTCACTCTCTGAATGACTACCTGTTCACTTTCTGAGCGACTGCCGGTTCACTCCTTGAGTCAGTGCCGGCCAGCCCGTCCTCCAACAAAGATCCAAAAGTGATTCCATGCATCCGCCAAACCCCTGTTTATGAATGAAAAGCGGTTTACACACGACTCACAACTGCTGACGTTCGAACATATCCGAAACAAGTGCTTCACTGACGATTTTGTTCGAATCACAGCGCTATAAATGCTTCACCCACGTACTTTAAATACAAATAGTCGCCAACAACCTAAACACCTAACCTAACCTATCCTATGCCTATATATACACTATATGCTATATATTATAATATTAATTTATATTTGAGAAAATTCCCGTTTTGAATGAACGGCATGTTAAAATTTATGAATGCGTCTGTGGGGTCGACCGCTGGATGTAATGGACTTGAGTCGAGGACGGGTTGGTGCCGGCACTGTGGTTTAAGGATAATGTAAGAAAAGTAACTGTTTAAATTTTGCGTGAACTTGTAGCCAACAGCTAGAAGGCAGTCAGGGCCAGAATCCTCATAGGGTTTGTTCTGGTACTATTTCCCACATTGTAGTTGAGCAATGGATCTACTCACATTCACCCATTTTGAGCACTTACCTATTAGCATTCACCCTGCAAAATCGGGTAAGGATAGCCTCGAAGTCTCCACTTCGGACTGAAAAGCAGACATTCTATATTTTTAGATATAGATTTTACCATACTGAATAATTATCAAAACAAAACCTAATAATTTATTGAACTTTGCCGTTCCAGAGAAGAGAAAAGTGGACACGAGGCCGTGTAGACTGATGGCCTCGTGTGTCCCCCGGGAGAGCACCTTACAAAACCAAAGATTTATGTAGTTACATGTAATGATAAACTTAAATTTAGTTTATTTAAATTTAGTTAAATAGAAGCATATTAACATGAAATGATACAAATATTGCAGTCGCGGCCGTAAAAAAAACTTTCAACTTTCAATTTGATACAAAACATATGGCATTAAATTTGAATGAAGATAAACAATTCAGAGATAATTTACATAAGAGCAGTGGTAATGACTGCACACACCAGCCCAGCCTCTTGATACGAAGTGCTTGCAGTAC
>WNGS01000682.1:66434-104150 GCA_020271785.1 Procambarus virginalis | reverse complement strand
CCCACACGACCCTCCAACCCCACACTACCCTCCAACACCCCACACTACCCTCCAACACCCCACACGACCCTCCAACACCCCACACGACCCTCCAACACCCCACACGACCCTCCAACACCCCACACTACCCTCCAACACCCCACACGACCCTCCAACACTTCACACGACCCTCCAACACCCCACACTACCCTCCACCACCCCACACGACCCTCCAACACCCCACACTACCCTCCAACACCCCACACGACCCTCCAACACCCCACACGACCCTCCAACACCCCACACGACCCTCCAACACCACACACGACCCTCCAACACCCCACACGACCCTCCAACACCCCACACGACCCTCCAACACCCCACACGACCCTCCAACACCCCACACGACCCTCCAACACCCCACACTACCCTCCAACACCCCACACTACCCTCCAACACCCAACACGACCCTCCAACACCCTACACTACCCTCCACCACTCCACACTTCCCTCCACCACCAAATTTGGAAAACTACTTTTTTTCTGATCATAGCATAACTAAATGGATTGTGAAGGTTTCATTCAGCCATTAAATATCATTCACAATTTATTTGTGAATTTTACAAAAAACACCATAAATTTTATATTTAAACATGTAAAAACTATTTATAATACATTAGGAACAAAATAGTTGTAGAAAAACCATTATTATAAAACCTTTGTGTTTGGATTTTTGGATTAAAAGTTTCTCAAAGGCTCTCCTGCACCATTCTCAATGTAAATCATTCCCACGCCTATGGGAAGAGATAGACGAACGTTTCCTAGATGATTTGTGTTTGCTGGGCTAAGAGTGACATGCCCATGTGTGCATTCCAGTTGAAGTCAGATTATTTGTCAGCAGAGGTGATGTTGGGAGTGTGCCCCAACATACCTGTTCCAGGAGTCCAAGTGATACTGGGGAATGACTTGTGTGGGTCCAAGGTGTTGCCAGAGCTGATAGTAAAAGCTGTGCTGGATGAGTACCAGAAGGACCGCGGTACGAGTGGAACACCGGACAAGGTAGGTCTAGCCAGCATCCTCGAAGATGAAACAGAGGACAATCAAGTCATTGTCTACCCGGCCTGTGTAGTGACAGAGTCGGAAGTAGCCGCCGAGGTCGACACTGAAGATGATATGGCAGTGTCGACTCCACTAAGGGAGGAGGTCAACGTGGACATGTCTGGGCTATTCGGTGAAGATCCAGCTCAGAAGAATGAGGATTCGAGGAGACAGGAAGTGAAGATGACCCTACCTGAAAGGTTCAGCGTGAACCGAGCGGACCTGATTAGGGCTCAGAAAGAGGAGTTTAAAGATCTAATAAGGGAGGCGAAAGGGGGAAACTCATGTCCGGAGTCCCCCGTGTATTATTACTTAGACGATGATGTACTAATGAGGAAGTGGCAACTGGAAGTGGAAGAAGGGAAGTGGGAAACTCATGTCCGGAGTCCCCCGTGTATTATTACTTAGACGATGATGTACTAATGAGGAAGTGGCAACTGGACAAAGCCAGCGCAGATAAGGTATGGTTGGAGAAACACCAAGTGTTAGTGCCGAAGGAGTTTAGGGTGGCAGTGTTAGAACTAGCCCACTCCGTAGATATGGCAAGGCACTTGAGGGTGAAGAACACCTTAAATAAGGTGCAGGAGCACTTCTACTGGCCGAACGATCGGAAGGATGTAAAGAAGTATTGTAGGACATGTTTGGCGTGCCAACGTGCAGGTAAGCCGGCTCCGGCTATACCGAAGGCACCTTTAAAGCCCATACCGGCATTTGGCGAGCCTTTTGAGAGTCTTGATAGACTATGTAGGTCCGTTGCCAAGGACCAGAAGAGGCCACGAGTATTTACTGACCATAATGTGCACAGCCACCCGTTTCCCTGAAGCGATCCCCTCTGAGAAGAGTGACGTCGAGAGCTGTTCTGGATAGACTACAGAACTACATTGCATGGGTAGGAATGCCCAAGGTTATCCAGACGGACCAAGGGAGTGTCTTCCAGTCGAAGTTGTTTAGGGAAACTGTGAAAGGATGGAGGGTAGAGCAAGTGCGCTCGTCACCGTATCACCCTCAGTCTCAGGAAGCATTGGAACGTTTCCATGGAACGCTAAAGGGCTTGTTGAGGATATACTGCGCTGAGGAAGGGAGTAGTTGGGACGAGGCATTACCATCCGTGTTGTTCGCCATCAGGGATGCGGTAGTAGAATTGCTTAGATTCACCCCATTTCAACTAGTGTACGGGCACTCTGTGAGGAGCCCAGTGGGCGCGCTGGAGGAGCAGCTCACCGTAGATGGGCCTAAGGTGGATGTGGGACGATATGTGAAAACTTTTAGAGAGCGACTCTCTAGGGCCAGAGATTTGGCCAAGGAAAATTTGAGAACGTCCCAGGCAGAGACGGTGAGATATGACGACAGGAAGGCGAAGGGCAGGAGATTTCAAGAAGGAGGTCAGGTGTTAGTCCTACTGCTAGTGAAAGGAAGTATATACGAGTCGAGATTTTGTGGACCATATACCATCCAGAAGGCGCTAGGGGATGTGAATTATGTAATACACTTACCAGATCGTCCGAGGAAGTCACAGGTTTGCCACGTGAACATGATAAAGAGGTACTATGACAGAGATAAGCCTCTAGGCGATGAAGAACAGATGGAAACCTCGTCACTGACGACTGTGCTTTGTGTGGGAGACGGCAAAGGAATAGAAGAGGAGAACTGTAAGTTAGAGAGGGCCGATGGCACGAAGATATCGAATACAGAAAGCCTGGCCAAGATAGGTGAGCGTCTGGGTCAGTTGGAGAATGACCAACACAAGGAACTAGTGGAGATCCTCCAGAGGAATAAGTCACTATTCACAGACGTGCCCAGAAGACACCTCGGAACGGTGCACGAAGTAAATGTAGGGAGTGCTGACCCCATCAAGCAGCAACCTTACAGAGTTAACCCGGAGAAAGCAGCGGCGATGAGAGCAAAAGTAAAGTATCTGCTAGATAACGACTTGGCAGAGGTTAACGACAGTGACTGGAGTTCGCCGTGCCTCCTCGTGAAGAAGAGTGATGGCACATACCGGTTCTGTATCGATTACAGGAAAGTGAATGCAGTCACAGTCGCTGACTCGTTCCCGATACCACGCATAGATGATTGCATAGATCAGATTGGGAGTGCACAGTATGTCTCGAAAATAGACCTGCTGAAGGGATACTACCAGATTCCCCTGTCCGAGGAGGCCAAGAGGATCTCAGCGTTCGTGACACCCGACGGCTTGTACCAATATAAAGTGGTGCCGTTCGGAATGAAGAATAGTGGTAGTTGTTTCCAACGAGTAATGAATCAGGTATTACAAGGCGCGACAGGATGTGCAGTGTACATCGATGATATTGTAGTGTTCGCTGATTCATAGAAGGATCACGTGGATCGACTTTTAGATTTGTTCGATCGATTGGAGAAGGCCAACATGACGATCAACTTAGCAAAAAGCGAGTTCGGGAGAGCCCGCCTGGAGTACCTTGGATATATACTAGGGCAAGGCGAGGTTGCTCCGGTAAGAACAAAAGTGAAGGCCATTGACAACTTCCTGGTGCCCAGGAGTAAGAATGAATTGTTGAGATACTTCGGTATGATTGGATATTATTGGAAGTTCTGCGGAAATTTCTCCACCATAGCCGCTCCTATGACGAATTTGCTATCAAAGAGCAAGAAGTGGGAGTGGAATGGAACAGCACAAGAAGCGTTTGAAAAGACCAAAAGACTGTTGACCGAGGCGCCTGTACTAGTGTCGCCAGATTTTGGAGCACCGTTTACGTTATTTGTAGATGCCATTGATATAGGGGCTGGAGCTGTACTGACGCAGCAGAATGATGGAATTTACCGCCCGGTGTCCTTCTTCTCGAAGAAGTTCGTTAAGCACCAGAGGTCGTACAGTACGGTCGAGAATGAGACTTTGGCCCTGGTGATGGCATTAAAACATTTTCAAGTGTATGTGAGTGTGGGAAGACACCCAGTGACGGTGTATACAGATCATAATCCCCTAGTTTTCCTGAGAAAAATGAAGCATGCGAACCGAGTTTAACCAGATGGTTTTTATTACTCCAAGAGTATGACCTGGTGATAACGCACATAAGGGGGCGAGATAATGTAGTAGCTGATGCGTTATCTCGAGCCTAGCCACTAGAATAATTCTCAAAAACAAGGGGAAGGGAGTGTTATGAACCCAGGCAGCCGAAAAATGAGTCTCCCCATTGAGAATTATTCTATCAGGCCTGACCTGACTAAAAGGTCTAGGAAATACAGACATGAAGATACAGAAGTAAAATAGTTGGTTGGATTTGATAGACAATTTAAGATAATGGGCAATGAATAAGAAAATAGATAAGTGACTGGTTATGAGATGTGGATAATTTGCTGGAGGCGTGAGGCTCGCTTGAGAGGAACTTGAGCCACTTGAGCTGAAAAAATCGTGAGGGGAAGCCGCACTCCGTGTTTGCCCCTGTTAGAGAGGATCCCCTAGTTGATATACCCTCAAGAGGAAGGAAGTGGACAGACGTCTCGACTGAGGAATAAGTTAGGAGGAGTGCTTGGTCAAGTCAGGAACTGCAGAAGGTGTTGAGGGGACAGTTAAGGCAGTTCTGTGGGTAGCCTGAGGTACCCACAGTGTCGCCGCCCCGTCAGAGGGCGCCCTGCATGAGACCTTATTGTGGTAAGCCCAAATTTAGCCAGTTTACAGTGATTGCCGGTAATTGATCGTGTGCCCAGCGATCATAGCGAATGTTTATTGATACGTTAGACATGTTTTGGTAAGGCAGGAAGCCTAAATAAGAGGACGGAGACGAAAAAGACAGCTGGAGGGACGAGCAGCATGTCCTCTCCTGTCGACCGCCTGGAGCCAACAGACCGCTCCCAGAGTGAGGAGCCGCCCGCCGGGCAAGGCGGAGCTTGGACCAGCCCAAATGGGGGAGTCCACTCTCACAGTATGTAGAGACCAAAGAGATGTTAGGTGCGAATATATTGTGTGGTTATATTTGTTTATGTGTTTAAGGGGAAACGTTTTTATTGGCGTATCAATGGGTTGCAGGTTTGTCTTTGGAAGGAGTTGCTGAGAGAACTTCGAGGCCAACAGAGGAGGATTCAGTGGATGGAACTCCAAGGCTATTGTTGGGAGTTGGTAGAGTGTTTGGTTGTTGTTAGCATGCAAGACACAGTGAAAGGTGAGTGATTGTTTGCCATTTTTGTGCCAAGGAGTACTTATTCTGAAGTATAGAGTTACAGTCGTAGGTTGGATTACTGCAGAGTCATACATATGTGTTCTAGGACTGATAGGGTGATCGATTGATCATTGTTGTATATCAAGGAACATTTATACTAATATTTATGTTATTGCATTCATACGCTGGTTTTCCTTGCACATGTTTATAGATATATATTCTATTGCTGATAGTGCAACATTGTGTTATAAGACTTGACCTACTTGAGAAGATTGGTAATATTAGGTGGTGAATCAGGAGATAGGATACCACTTGATAAGCAGATGATAGAGTTCTGATGGTGTTGGAGTGCAACCTGACTGAAATAGTATACAGTGTAGGATTCAGTATTATTATTATTATATGTGTGTATGTATTGCGTATGTGCTTTGTTCAGTAAATGTATTCAAATTTGTTGGTGTTCGACCTTGTCCTAGTGAGGCTTCCCAGGAAGTGGGAAAGAAGGAGAGAGAGAGAAAGAACCAAGAACCACAGCTGTGAACAGAGTAGAATGGAATAATAATAAGTCAAAGGGGATTGAGGAGATCATATCACATAAGGAGAGAGTGGGGAGTCACAGCGGCTCGAGTGGGTGTGTGCACGTGACAATGAGGCTAACTATTGGAGCCGCATCCCCTAAATGTGTGACGTTGAGCCCCTCTCCAAGACCCAGAAGCGGCCAGGGTGATCTCCTGGTAAAGTATAAGCACTCTACCGAGTTTTGGGTTGGGTTGTCCATAAAGAAGGATCAACGACAACACCAACCACAATAATGGACAAAGCTAAACTGAATCCGAGACAGAAACAGGTGCACACAAACATGTAGACAAGAGACAGACAGACATAGAGACAGACAGAGACAAAGATAGATGGATAGGTGAATGGACAGATGTGTAGGTAGATGAATAGATTGAGAGATTGATGCATAGATTGAGAGATTGATGCATAGATTGAGAGATTGATGCATAGATTGATAGATATATGTATCCAGATAGATTAAGAGATAGATGCATAGATCGATAGACATATGTAAGCAGATGTGTGGATGGATGGTTGGATAACTGAATAGAGTGATAAATGGATGAATGGATAGAATGATAGATATATAAAATAATTGATGGTAGATGGGTGGATATAATGATGAATGGATGGATAGAATGGTGGATGGATGGATAGAATGATAGATGGATGGATAGAATGATGGCTGGATGAATAAATAGATATATGGATGAATTGATGTGTAGATGGAAGAGTAAATGGATGGATAAATACATGGATAGATCGGTAGATAGAAAGATAGAAGGATAGGTAAATGGATGGGCAGATGGAGAGATAGAAAGCTCAAGGGGATAGAATAGATCGATGGAAATATATAGATGGAGAAATAGATGAATAGATGGATGTTGAGAAGGATGAAGAGATAGATAGATAGATGGAATACCCAAGTGAAAGAAAGGTTTATATCCACAATAGTGTGTTGGTAGTGAATTCTATGACGTAGAGCATCCGTGACAGGCGAGCCACCTGTGGGTCCTCAGGTGGGTGGTGGGGCGGTATCCATCTCATTAAGGTGAGTGATTGGCCCACGGAACGCAATACGTCGTAGTGTGTTTAATAAAGGGGGCATTAGTTCCAAATATGCCAAAAATATGCAATAAATGAAAACTAGTTTGATTTCAATCAAACGTTTTTTGATGAGTTGTATATTAAAAGGGTTTCATCCTGGTCCATCGTAGCGTAAATAGGAAGGAAGAAAAAAATATTGAATAATGTGTCAAAAAATTTCCAAAATGGTCAAAAACGATTATCAAACAAGTGTCAACTGAAATCATGTCTTACTCTCAGCTATCATAATAGCATATATTAAAGACAAATTATAAGTTTTATTAAAAAAAAATTAGTTAATTTTTTTCCTTATTTGTTTATTGGGCGATTTGCATGAAACTTATTCACCTGACTGCACGTAAGCCTATCCGTAAGGGTGCTAATTTTGGAGGAAATTGGTTGATGTCAACCTCAGCCACAGATGGCAGCATCTTAGACTTTAATATTTTAAAGAATTATTTTTCAAGTAACATAAACGAGTTGGTACTCTTTCATTTATATTCAATTTACATGAAACTTACACCTTATATGTAATGTGTCAGATGTGTTATAAATGTGCCTAATGTGTGAGGAAAGTATCATAGAATGATTATATCTAAAAAGGTGAAAGATTTCAACTCACTTGAAAATGTGTAATATTTGTTGAAAAAATCTCCCTTTCTATTTATGCTGCAGTACTGAAACTTGGAACAATTGCAGCCCTTTTCATATACAACTAATCAAAAAATATTGGTTGACATTGAACAAAGTTTAAAAATAATAACTAAGGCCTCCTTATTGGGTGTGTGGTTAGGAAGTGGCTGCCACCGAATGTGGAGTGGGTTAGAGGGAGTGTCAGACCGAAACTGGTCACTACCCTCCCATCCTCTGGTTATCGAGGGTGTAGTGGCTGACGTCTGTGTTTGATCTGATGGAGGCATGACAGAGGGAGACTTCGACACAGGTGCTCAATGTGAGTTTTTTTTTTAACTCTTCGAGGCTGAGTGAGAGATCGTGAACCGCCTGTGCGGTTCTCAATACATCAGAACAAATTGTTATGAAGCCCTTAGCAGAGTGTTAAGTGTTTTAGGATGTTCCTTACCGCCAAGCCCATCCATCCTACTCTCCCAGGCTCCAGAAAGAGTTGGTGAGCGAAGCCAGGTGACCAGCAGATGACTTAACTGGTACTACTACAAAATCATATGTAAGTATACCTTCATCACCTCAATACATTATTTCATCTATATATCTATCTTACACTACGAACACGCTTCTCCACACTCTCTCATGAAAATGAGTATGGTATAGTACAGTGGCTGCCTCATGAAAATGAGAGAGAGATAGAGACACGCCCCATCCCCCTATATCCCCACCCCCTCCTCGACAAACCTAACCTAGCAAACCACATACTGTACCCGGTCTCCTAGGCCAGGTGATGCCAAGTGTTGACACCATGCGAGCGAGAAGCCCTGCTGCTGCCGCTGCCTCCCCACTCACAGCGAGAAAGAACACGCAGTGGGACCAACACATCCCTCTAAGATACCCAGACTAATACCAACCCATTCATTCACCCAAAGCATATGCCCCACACCTGTTCCACATGCACTGGTCTCCTACCCAACTCCGTGCTTTAACTCTCTAAGCATTCACGCACACCTATACAACTCTACACTTGCAAAACGTACACTTTCAACACTCATCTAACCCTTACTACCACTACACTATTCGAACAGGCCAACAAACACACCTTCACACCTAAACACTACCTTCACACCTACACACATATCCACATGCATACGCTATACTAACCATACACCCATTAAACACATTTCGACGTAGAACGTCACATGGGCCACCACTCAACTCTATGAGATAGATTCCTCCGCCCACCACCTGAACAGTCAACAATGGATTCTCAACTGTCCAAGTGGTCGCGGACGCTCTACGTCGTAGAATTAACAACTTGTGTTTGACAATTTATATGACATGGGTGCGCATAACTAATTCCTATTTACTTAGTACAATGGCTGCTTCATAGTCCAGTTGCTGCCTCATAGTCCAGTGGCTGCCACATAGTAAAGTGGTTGCCTCATAGTACAGTGGCTGCCTCATAGTACAGTGGCTGCCTCATAGTACAGTGGGTGCCTCATAGTCCAATGGCTGCCTCATAGTACAGTGGCTGCCTCATAGTCCAGTGGCTGCCTCATAGTCCAGTGGCTGCCACATAGTACAGCGGCTGCCTCATAGTACAGTGGCTGTCTCATAGTACAGTGGCTGCCTCATATTCCAGTGGCTGCCTCATAGTACAGTGGCTGCCTCATAGTACAATGGCTGCCTCATAGTCCAGTGGCTGACTCATAGTCCAGTGGCTGCCTCATAGTCCAGTGGCTGCCTCATAGTAAAGTGGCTGCCTCATAGTCCAGTGGCTGCCTCATAGTAAAGTGGCTGCCTCATAGTACAGTGGCTGACTCATAGTCCAGTGGCTGTCTCATAGTACAGTGGCTGCCTCATAGTCCAGTGGCTGCCTCATAGTACAGTTGCTGCCTCATAGTCCAGTGGCTGCTTCATAGTACAGTTGCTGCCTCATAGTACAGTGGCTGCCTCATAGTCCAGTGGCTGCCTCATAGTACAGCTGCTGCCTCATAGTCCAGTGGCTGCCTCATAGTACAGTTGCTGCCTCATAGTCCAGTGGCTGCCTCATAGTACAGTTGCTGCCTCATAGTCCAGTGGCTGCCTCATAGTACAGTGGCTGCCTCATAGTACAATGGCTGCCTCATAGTCCAGTGGCTGCCTCATAGTCCAGTGGCTGCCTCATAGTACAGTTGCTGCCTCATAGTACAGTGGCTGCCTCATAGTCCAGTGGCTGCCTCATAGTAAAGTGGCTGCCTCATAGTCCAGTGGCTGCCTCATAGTACAGTGGCTGCCTCATAGTACAATGGCTGCCTCATAGTCCAGTGGCTGACTCATAGTCCAGTGGCTGCCTCATAGTCCAGTGGCTGCCTCATAGTAAAGTGGCTGCCTCATAGTCCAGTGGCTGCCTCATAGTAAAGTGGCTGCCTCATAGTCCAGTGGCTGCCTCATAGTACAGTGGCTGCCTCATAGTCCAGTGGCTGCCTCATAGTCCAGGGGCTGCCTCATAGTAAAGTGGCAGCCTCATAATTCTGTGGCTGCCTCATAGTAAAGTGGTTGCCTCATAGTTCAGTGGCAGCCTCATAATTCAGTGGCTGCCTCATAGTAAAGTGGCTGCCTCATAGTCCAGTGGCTGCCTCATAGTAAAGTGGCTGCCTCATAGTCCAGTGGCTGCCTCATAGTCCAGTGGCTGCCTCATAGTTCAGTGGCTGCCTCATAGTCCAGTGGCTGCCTCATAGTCCAGTGGCTGCCTCATAGTCCAGTGGCTGCCTCATAGTAAAGTGGTTGCCTCATAGTCCAGTGGCTGCCTCATATTCAGTGGCTGCCTCATAGTCCAGTGGCTGCCTCATAATTCAGTGGCTGCCTCATAGTCCAGTGGCTGCCTCATAGTCCAGTGGCTGCCTCATAGTACAGTGGCTGCCTCATAGCACAGTTGCTGCCTCATAGTACAATGGCTGCCTCATAGTCCAGTGGCTGCCTCATAGTACAGTGGCTGCCTCATAGTCCAGTGGCTGCCTCATAGTCCAGTGGCTGCCTCATAGTCCAGTGGCTGCCTCATAGTCCAGTGGCTGCCTCATAGTCCAGTGGCTGCCTCATAGTTCAGTGGCTGCCTCATAGTCCAGTGGCTGCCTCATAGTCCAGTGGCTGCCTCATAGTCCAGTGGCTGCCTCATAGTACAGTGGCTGCCTCATAGTCCAGTGGCTGCCTCATAGTCAGTGGCTGCCTCATAGTCCAGTGGCTGCCTCATAGTTCAGTGGCTGCCTCATAGTCCAGTGGCTGCCTCATAGTCCAGTGGCTGCCTCATAGTACAGTGGCTGCCTCATAGTACAGTTGCTGCCTCATAGTACAGTGGCTGCCTCATAGTCCAGTGGCTGCCTCATAGTACAGTGGCTGCCTCATAGTCCAGTGGCTGCCTCATAGTACAGTGGCTGCCTCATAGTACAGTGGCTGCCTCATAGTCAGTGGCTGCCTCATAGTACAGTGGCTGCCTCATAGTACAGTGGCTGCCTCATAGTCCAGTGGCTGCCTCATAGTACAGTGGCTGCCTCATAGTACAGTGGCTGCCTCATAGTACAGTGGCTGCCTCATAGTCCAGTGGCTGCCTCATAGTACAGTTGCTGCCTCATAGTACAGTGGCTGCCTCATAGTACAGTGGCTGCCTCATAGTACAGTGGCTGCCTCATAGTACAGTTGCTGCCTCATAGTACAGTGGCTGCCTCATAGTACAGTGCTGCCTCATAGTACAGTGGCTGCCTCATAGTACAGTGCTGCCTCATAGTACAGTGGCTGCCTCATAGTACAGTGCTGCCTCATAGTCCAGTGGCTGCCTCATAGTACAGTGGCTGCCTCATAGTACAGTGGCTGCCTCATAGTACAGTGGCTGCCTCATAGTACAGTGGCTGCCTCATAGTCCAGTGGCTGCCTCATAGTACAGTGGCTGCCTCATAGTACAGTGGCTGCCTCATAGTACAGTGGCTGCCTCATAGTACAGTGGCTGCCTCATAGTACAGTGGCTGCCTCATAGTACAGTGGCTGCCTCATAGTCCAGTGGCTGCCTCATAGTACAGTGGCTGCCTCATAGTACAGTGGCTGCCTCATAGTACAGTGGCTGCCTCATAGTACAGTGGCTGCCTCATAGTCCAGTGGCTGCCTCATAGTACAGTGGCTGCCTCATAGTACAGTGGCTGCCTCATAGTACAGTGGCTGCCTCATAGTACAGTGGCTGCCTCATAGTACAGTGGCTGCCTCATAGTACAGTGGCTGCCTCATAGTACAGTGGCTGCCTCATAGTACAGTGGCTGCCTCATAGTACAGTGGCTGCCTCATAGTACAGTGGCTGCCTCATAGTACAGTGGCTGCCTCATAGTACAGTGGCTGCCTCATAGTACAGTGGCTGCCTCATAGTACAGTGGCTGCCTCATAGTACAGTGGCTGCCTCATAGTACAGTGGCTGCCTCATAGTACAGTGGCTGCCTCATAGTACAGTGGCTGCCTCATAGTACAGTGGCTGCCTCATAGTACAGTGGCTGCCTCATAGTACAGTGGCTGCCTCATAGTACAGTGGCTGCCTCATAGTACAGTGGCTGCCTCATAGTACAGTGGCTGCCTCATAGTACAGTGGCTGCCTCATAGTACAGTGGCTGCCTCATAGTACAGTGGCTGCCTCATAGTACAGTGGCTGCCTCATAGTACAGTGGCTGCCTCATAGTACAGTGGCTGCCTCATAGTACAGTGGCTGCCTCATAGTACAGTGGCTGCCTCATAGTACAGTGGCTGCCTCATAGTACAGTGGCTGCCTCATAGTACAGTGGCTGCCTCATAGTACAGTGGCTGCCTCATAGTACAGTGGCTGCCTCATAGTACAGTGGCTGCCTCATAGTACAGTGGCTGCCTCATAGTACAGTGGCTGCCTCATAGTACAGTGGCTGCCTCATAGTACAGTGGCTGCCTCATAGTACAGTGGCTGCCTCATAGTACAGTGGCTGCCTCATAGTACAGTGGCTGCCTCATAGTACAGTGGCTGCCTCATAGTACAGTGGCTGCCTCATAGTACAGTGGCTGCCTCATAGTACAGTGGCTGCCTCATAGTACAGTGGCTGCCTCATAGTACAGTGGCTGCCTCATAGTACAGTGGCTGCCTCATAGTACAGTGGCTGCCTCATAGTACAGTGGCTGCCTCATAGTACAGTGGCTGCCTCATAGTACAGTGGCTGCCTCATAGTACAGTGGCTGCCTCATAGTACAGTGGCTGCCTCATAGTACAGTGGCTGCCTCATAGTACAGTGGCTGCCTCATAGTACAGTGGCTGCCTCATAGTACAGTGGCTGCCTCATAGTACAGTGGCTGCCTCATAGTACAGTGGCTGCCTCATAGTACAGTGGCTGCCTCATAGTACAGTGGCTGCCTCATAGTACAGTGCTGCCTCATAGTACAGTGGCTGCCTCATAGTACAGTGGCTGCCTCATAGTACAGTGGCTGCCTCATAGTACAGTGGCTGCCTCATAGTACAGTGGCTGCCTCATAGTACAGTGGCTGCCTCATAGTACAGTGGCTGCCTCATAGTACAGTGGCTGCCTCATAGTACAGTGGCTGCCTCATAGTACAGTGGCTGCCTCATAGTACAGTGGCTGCCTCATAGTACAGTGGCTGCCTCATAGTACAGTGGCTGCCTCATAGTACAGTGGCTGCCTCATAGTACAGTGGCTGCCTCATAGTACAGTGGCTGCCTCATAGTACAGTGGCTGCCTCATAGTACAGTGGCTGCCTCATAGTACAGTGGCTGCCTCATAGTACAGTGGCTGCCTCATAGTACAGTGGCTGCCTCATAGTACAGTGGCTGCCTCATAGTACAGTGGCTGCCTCATAGTACAGTGGCTGCCTCATAGTACAGTGGCTGCCTCATAGTACAGTGGCTGCCTCATAGTACAGTGGCTGCCTCATAGTACAGTGGCTGCCTCATAGTACAGTGGCTGCCTCATAGTACAGTGGCTGCCTCATAGTACAGTGGCTGCCTCATAGTACAGTGGCTGCCTCATAGTACAGTGGCTGCCTCATAGTACAGTGGCTGCCTCATAGTACAGTGGCTGCCTCATAGTACAGTGGCTGCCTCATAGTACAGTGGCTGCCTCATAGTACAGTGGCTGCCTCATAGTACAGTGGCTGCCTCATAGTACAGTGGCTGCCTCATAGTACAGTGGCTGCCTCATAGTACAGTGGCTGCCTCATAGTACAGTGGCTGCCTCATAGTACAGTGGCTGCCTCATAGTACAGTGGCTGCCTCATAGTACAGTGGCTGCCTCATAGTACAGTGGCTGCCTCATAGTACAGTGGCTGCCTCATAGTACAGTGGCTGCCTCATAGTACAGTGGCTGCCTCATAGTACAGTGGCTGCCTCATAGTACAGTGGCTGCCTCATAGTACAGTGGCTGCCTCATAGTACAGTGGCTGCCTCATAGTACAGTGGCTGCCTCATAGTACAGTGGCTGCCTCATAGTACAGTGGCTGCCTCATAGTACAGTGGCTGCCTCATAGTACAGTGGCTGCCTCATAGTACAGTGGCTGCCTCATAGTACAGTGGCTGCCTCATAGTACAGTGGCTGCCTCATAGTCCAGTGGCTGCCTCATAGTACAGTGGCTGCCTCATAGTACAGTGGCTGCCTCATAGTACAGTGGCTGCCTCATAGTACAGTGGCTGCCTCATAGTACAGTGGCTGCCTCATAGTACAGTGGCTGCCTCATAGTACAGTGGCTGCCTCATAGTACAGTGGCTGCCTCATAGTACAGTGGCTGCCTCATAGTACAGTGGCTGCCTCATAGTACAGTGGCTGCCTCATAGTACAGTGGCTTCATAGGCTGCCTCATAGTACAGTGGCTGCCTCATAGTACAGTGGCTGCCTCATAGTACAGTGCTGCCTCATAGTACAGTGGCTGCCTCATAGTACAGTGGCTGCCTCATAGTACAGTGGCTGCCTCATAGTACAGTGGCTGCCTCATAGTACAGTGGCTGCCTCATAGTACAGTGGCTGCCTCATAGTACAGTGGCTGCCTCATAGTACAGTGGCTGCCTCATAGTACAGTGGCTGCCTCATAGTACAGTGGCTGCCTCATAGTACAGTGGCTGCCTCATAGTACAGTGGCTGCCTCATAGTACAGTGGCTGCCTCATAGTACAGTGGCTGCCTCATAGTACAGTGGCTGCCTCATAGTACAGTGGCTGCCTCATAGTACAGTGGCTGCCTCATAGTACAGTGGCTGCCTCATAGTACAGTGCTGCCTCATAGTACAGTGGCTGCCTCATAGTACAGTGGCTGCCTCATAGTACAGTGGCTGCCTCATAGTACAGTGGCTGCCTCATAGTACAGTGGCTGCCTCATAGTACAGTGGCTGCCTCATAGTACAGTGGCTGCCTCATAGTACAGTGCTGCCTCATAGTCCAGTGGCTGCCTCATAGTACAGTTGCTGCCTCATAGTACAGTTGCTGCCTCATAGTACAGTGGCTGCCTCATAGTCCAGTGGCTGCCTCATAGTACAGTGGCTGCCTCATAGTACAGTGGCTGCCTCATAGTACAGTGGCTGCCTCATAGTACAGTGGCTGCCTCATAGTACAGTGGCTGCTCATAGTCCAGTGGCTGCCTCATAGTACAGTGGCTGCCTCATAGTACAGTGGCTGCCTCATAGTACAGTGGCTGCCTCATAGTACAGTGGCTGCCTCATAGTACAGTGGCTGCCTCATAGTACAGTGGCTGCCTCATAGTACAGTGGCTGCCTCATAGTACAGTGGCTGCCTCATAGTACAGTGGCTGCCTCATAGTACAGTGGCTGCCTCATAGTCCAGTGGCTGCCTCATAGTACAGTGGCTGCCTCATAGTACAGTGGCTGCCTCATAGTACAGTGGCTGCCTCATAGTACAGTGGCTGCCTCATAGTACAGTGGCTGCCTCATAGTACAGTGGCTGCCTCATAGTACAGTGGCTGCCTCATAGTCCAGTGGCTGCCTCATAGTACAGTGGCTGCCTCATAGTACAGTGGCTGCCTCATAGTACAGTGGCTGCCTCATAGTACAGTGGCTGCCTCATAGTACAGTGGCTGCCTCATAGTACAGTGGCTGCCTCATAGTACAGTGGCTGCCTCATAGTACAGTGGCTGCCTCATAGTACAGTGGCTGCCTCATAGTACAGTGGCTGCCTCATAGTACAGTGGCTGCCTCATAGTACAGTGGCTGCCTCATAGTACAGTTGCTGCCTCATAGTACAGTGGCTGCCTCATAGTACAGTGGCTGCCTCATAGTACAGTTGCTGCCTCATAGTACAGTGGCTGCCTCATAGTACAGTGGCTGCCTCATAGTACAGTGGCTGCCTCATAGTACAGTTGCTGCCTCATAGTACAGTTGCTGCCTCATAGTCCAGTTGCTGCCTCATAGTACAGTTGCTACCTCATAGTACAGTTGCTGCCTCATAGTACAGTGGCTGCCTCATAGTCCAGTGGCTGCCTCATAGTACAGTGGCTGCCTCATAGTACAGTGGCTGCCTCATAGTACAGTGGCTGCCTCATAGTACAGTGGCTGCCACATAGTACAGTGGCTGCCTCATAGTCCAGTGGCTGCCTCATAGTACAGTGGCTGCCTCATAGTACAGTGGCTGCCTCATAGTACAGTGGCTGCCTCATAGTACAGTGGCTGCCTCATAGTACAGTGGCTGCATCATAGTACAGTGGCTGCCACATAGTACAGTGGCTGCCTCATAGTACAGTGGCTGCCTCATAGTACAGTGGCTGCCTCATAGTACAGTGGCTGCCTCATAGTCCAGTGGCTGCCTCATAGTACAGTGGCTGCCTCATAGTCCAGTGGCTGCCTCATAGTACAGTGGCTGCCACATAGTACAGTGGCTGCCTCATAGTACAGTGGCTGCCTCATAGTACAGTGGCTGCCTCATAGTACAGTGGCTGCCTCATAGTCCAGTGGCTGCCTCATAGTACAGTGGCTGCCTCATAGTACAGTGACTGCCTCATAGTACAGTGGCTGCCTCATAGTACAGTTGCTGCCTCATAGTCCAGTTACTGCCTCATAGTACAGTTGCTACCTCATAGTACAGTTGCTGCCTCATAGTACAGTGGCTGCCTCATAGTCCAATGGCTGCCTCATAGTCCAGTTGCTGCCTCATAGTACAGTTGATACCTCATAGTACAGTGGCTGCCTCATAGTCCAGGTGCTTCCTCATAGTAGAGTGGCTGCCTCATAGTACAGTGGCTGCCTCATAGTCCAGTGGCTGCCTCATAGTCCAGTTGCTACCTTATAGTACAGTGACTGCTTCATAGTACAGTGGCTGCCTCATAACACAGTGGTTGAGCTTCTGCCTCACGCTGGTTGGGACCGAGGTTCGAGCCTCTTAGTGTCCAAATGAATGAAATTATATCCATACATACATGTGAGAAAGCTGCATAGATGATCAATGGTGCGGTGGTCACGGTACTGTGTACGTTTAGGGGGTGATCCTTGACGGCGTGGGTTCGAATCCTGGCCAGGTCAAATAGAGTTCTTAGTGATCTATATATGCCTATACATATAAATCTACTTACGACAACGTTCATGTAATTATTAGTATCCATATTGATATTTTCCAATATACGTTGATACTTTCTATGCTCACGAGTTGTAGAAAGATATGTTCAAGTTATCTTACTATTTAGTATTACTCTCTCCTATGAGAGATATTTGCTCTCTCAGTCGGTCTGCGGTTTTGTTTACAAGTAAGTTAAGAATCGTTTCAAGTGGTTCTATACTGTGAGTAACCAGGCATCTTGCTATGAAAAGCAAAAAACGTGGAATTCGCATAAAACCTCATTTCTCCAAATAAATTTAAGCAATTACGTCCATTTCACCAAAAATATATATTATAAAACCACCAAATCAACGTGGTTGATAAGCGAAGCACAGACTGGTGGAATATTCAGACTATTGAAGAAAATGTTAGAATCTAGCAAATTTAAGGTTGTAAGTAATGTTGTAAGATCACCTGGAGGAAGACAGAGGACACGGCCGCGCTGACCCTCAGGTGTGACTGGAGACTGTAGAGCTGACCATGGCCCTCTACACACAACTGCCACATATACCTTACTCACGGACACGCAGCGTGTAGAGGGGGGGAGGGTGTTGGGTAACAGATGGGAGTGTAGTGGGGTACGAGGTGGAGGGGGGGGGGGAGATGGGTGAGGAATGGGGGAGAGGGAGGAGTTGGGTGAGAGAAGGGATGCTTGGAGAGATGGAGATGGATATGACCGTATGTTTCAGAAGAGAAAAGAAGAAGGAGGGGATAATGCTTTATGAGAGGGAAGGAGAGAAGGGGGAGAAAGGTAATAAGGTGAGAGGGAAAGGATGTAGAGGGATGGGGGAGTAAAAAGATAGAGGGAGGGAGGAGATGGGGAGCAAAGGAAGGACAAGGGAGAGGCGAGGGATAGGAGAATATGGAGAGACCTGGGCACAGACATGTACCCTCACTAGAATATTTAGAAGAAAAAGTCTGTCTCTCTCTGTCTGTTTGTCTGTCTGTCGTTTGTCTGTCCGTCTGTCTGTCTGTTGGTCGGTCTGTTGGTCTGTCTGTCTATCTCTCCGTCTGTCTGTCCGTCTGTGTCTGTCTGTATGTCTGTCTGTCTGTCTGTCCATCTTGCTATGCTTGCTGAACACCGACAATATATTATCATACATACACATTCGAGATCTGCCATTCAAACTTTTCAACAAGAACACACGTCACAACATCCATCTGACCACAGATGTCATATCATTAATGTAAACCCTCCAACATCAAGGCTGTCGAGTACTTCTCAACTGGGTGCCAAGTCATGTGGGAATAATAGGAAATGACTTTGCAGACGAAGCTGCCAAACTTGCAATTAAGACAAGAAATGTAGACATTTACATACCACAGAGTCTATCAAAGATTTAGAAAGTAATTTGAAATAGAGCAATGCAGAAGACGTACAGTGACACAACACAGCAGTGTTATCATCAAGATCTGCGGGTTGGTACAAGAATTCAACCAACTACGAACCAATTATTTTGATTAAGGGAGCAGTAGAATAACAGAAGTACACTTACATTACATCAGGCTTGGAAACCCATGTGCATGGGAAATAGGCTTACAGGTTCCAGAAGATGAGAGGAAATGTCAGCACTGTGGAGAAATCCCCGACAGACTACTGGAACATTATCTAACACAATGCATATTTACAAACTCAATAAGATTTCAACTAAGATTCAACTGAGTTTAAGAAGTCGTTAAACACATGAGGGCATTGTTACGGTATCAACACCGTGGTTGGAGTGTGGACTGGCGATTTCAGCGCCATCTATGGACCTGCACTCAAACTCCAAGGCATTAGGTGAGACGCAGGCAATGCCATCTGTTGCGGAGGTGTGACGTCGTTAAAGGGCTCCTGTGTCATACTTCAGTTAGGAGGCGAGGTCGATGATGCTGACCTCTGGTGGGTGGCACCAGAGGTCAGCATCTGACTGAAGCAGTATAATCGCCTCAGCATCTGAGGTGATTATGCTGTGGAAATCAGTTCACCTTAGGCAGTCTAGAACTCATGCTGTAGTCCTGTGAGAGAACAAAGTGGCCACCGTCGGTAGTAGCAGTGTGTTAGCTGCTGGACTTATGTAGTGTTGAATGGACCGACGTACGCAGGATTTGGCTAAGAGGAGTTACAAGTCGACTGTAGTGTTCGTCTGCAGAGAAGTGCTGCTAGTGTGTTGCTAGAGACCTCTGCCAGGGTATTAGCTACCCCTGTACATGATTATTTGATAAACCTGTCAGCTTTGTTGAAGCCCTCTGTCAGTGTGTTTCTGGAGAGTGGATGTGGGGTATTGGGACATTGTGACAATACGGTGTGTGGTCTGGCCCATGTTGAGGAAGGTGAACTCGCCGGTGATTACCATTGAGCGTGGACGACGTGTGCTTGAAGATACTGGACTTGCTGGGATTTGAAGAACACTACAGATCTATTGAGTGTCCTGTGTGAAAGCGACACAGTGAACATATTTTGTAGTTATACTTCTATAGATAATATATTGATGAAGGTGTAATTGTGTATTGTTTATCCCCCTTTATTTCTTGCACTGTTACGCTTCCGCCAATTCTTGAGAACTTGACATTGACTTGAATCATAGAAGAAGAGGCCATAAGGCACATTAACAGAAGGAACTTCGTTACTGGCTCAAGCTGGCCATAACAGGCATAATCTTACTGAAGCAAACATATGAGTCATAAGTTCTCATACTCCAAGATGGAGAGGTAGAAAGGGTGTGTAGGGGAGAGTGAAGTAACGTAGGTGATGTCAGTATGGTATTATACCCACTTCAAGACTCCGTACCAATATAGAAGCATCAAGAGGATGTACAGGCCAATAGGCCCTTTGCAGTTACTTCCATTCTTCCCTCTCATTTACCCAATTTATACCCATTGCACCGTGTTCTGTCTTGTGTTGGTCAAAAGTTTGTTCACCTCATCCAAAACTGTTACAACATATCGCCTCACCCAAACGCGAGTATATAAGACAAGCTCTTCTATGTTAGCATTAAGTAAAACTCTTTTTAGTGTTTTCAGGTTACAGTTGTGTGTGTGTAAACTAAAGTCTTTGAAAATGTAATAAGTTATTATGAAACGCGTTCAAGCGTCGCGTCAGACTAGAAATAAAATTTAATTTTGGAGAATTGATTTTTCAATTACCATCGAGAGTAAAAAGAAAAATAAGACATATTGAGAAAATTCGTGTTAGAATTATTAATCATACTTTTTCGGTCACTTCTGGGGTGTGAGTTTTCAGTCGCATATAGTCCTGGGGACCATTCAAGCTTGTTCGGATTTGTATTCCTCACGTCTGCCCCAAAGTATGAGGTGATTTGATAAAATGCTGTGCCCAAGATTACCATCCGAGTGCCGGCGGGGAAGTGGTTCAAATAGCTTCGGCTATCACTTCCTTATGTCTGGTCGTGATGGTCAAGCGGATTAAGGCGTCCTATAAATACCAGTTGCGTTGCTCCTGGCAGTATGGGTTCGAGTCACTTCTGGGGTGTGAGTTTTCAGTTGCATATAGTCCTGGGGACCATTCAGGCTTGTTCGCATTTGTGTTCCTCACGTGTGCCCCAAAGTATGAGGTGATTTGATAAAATGCTATGCCCAAGATTACCATCCGAGTGCTGGCGGGGAAGTGGGTTCAAATAGCTTCGGCTATCACTTCCTTATGTCCGGTCGTGATAGTCAAGCGGATTAAGGCGTCCTGTAGATACCAGTTGCGTTGCTCCTGGCAGTATGGGTTCGAGTCACTTGTGGGGTGTGAGTTTTCAGTCGCATATAGTCCTGGGGACCATTCAGGCTTGTTCGCATTTGTGTTCCTCACGTGTGCCCCAAAGAATGAGGTGATTTGATAAAATGCTATGCCCAAGATTACCAGCCAAGTGCCGGCGGGGAAGTGGTTCAAATAGCTTCGGCTATCACTTCCTTATGTCTGGTCGTGATGGTCAAGCGGGTTAAGGTGTCCTGTAGATACCAGTTGCGTTGCTCCTGGCAGTATGGGTTCGACTCACTTCTGGGGTGTGAGTTTTCATTCGCATATAGTCCTGGGGACCATTCAGGCTTGTTCGTATATATATATATATATATATATATATATATATATATATATATATATATATATATATATATATATATATATATATAATCTCAGCCTGCAGGAGAAACGAGTCTCCCCCTTGAGAGTTATTCAGCAAGCCTGACCTACCTAGAAGGTCCAGGAATCATTGAGGCGATAATACTTAGGTAAGATAGTTTAGTCGATTTAAATAAAAATTTGAGATTATGGGCAATGAACGAGGAAACAGATAAATGACTGGTTAGGAGATGTGGACAATTGGCTGGAGGTGTGAAGCTCGCTTTGGGAGGGCCTTGACCTCACTTGAGGCCAGACATCATAGGGGGAGGACGCGCTTCGTTGTGCTCCAGTCAGAAGGAGACCCCTAGCGATATTATCTCCAAGAGAAAAGAAGGTGCAGACGTTCCAGCTGTGGAATCGAGCTGGAGATGTTGCGGTCTCAAGTCCTGGACGGCGGGGAGGGTATTAAGCCGCCCAGAGACTTTTTTGTCGGCTGTGGGAAGCGCCCTGGTCAGACGTTGTCAGAGGGAGGAGCGCCCTCAACCGGATAATCTGTGGTAAGCCCGATTTAAGCCAGTTCATAGTGTTTGCTTGTAGTTGGTCGTGTGCCCAGCGACAGTAGCAATGTTTATTTACAAGTTAGAAATGTTTTGGTAAGGCAGAGAGCCTAAAATAAGAGAGTGAAGTGAGAGGAGCACGGAGCGACATCCGTCTCCTCTGAGCGCTGGCAGGCAACTGAGGGAGCCTGGCTCCTGACGGCAGAGGCCCCTCCCAGAGTGAGTGAGGCCCGCCAGGCGAGGTGGCGCATGGACCCGCCCCCAACGGGGGAGTCCACTCTCACTAAATGTAGAAGACAGATAGAGATTGGGGGCAAAGATATTGTGTGATTAATTTTGTTTATGAGTTAAAGGGGAAACATTTTATTGGAGTGCAAATGGGTTGCAGGTTTGTCTTTGGGGAAGAAGTTGCTGAGGACTTCGAAGCCAGCACAGAGGGAGTAGCTGATGAGACTCCAAGACAGGGAAGGAGAGGACCTCGAGCTGTGAGGAGAAGCAGTGAGGAGGAGTGTCACGTGCTTCTGCAGAGGTGGTGAAGTACCACAGTTATTTGAGGAAACTTTAGGGTGCAGCAGCCAGGAGAGCTGTGGATGACACTAGGAGGAGTAGAGAAGCACCATAATTGTTCAAGGAATCTTCATGGTAGCAGCCTGGAGGAGCTGCAGAGGATCCTGGTGGTCAAGCCCGAAAGAACCTGAAGACATCAGGGTAGTGAACTAGTTCTAAATGATCACTTGTAGGGAGGCGACAGAGTGTTTGTCATTAGTGTGCAAGACGCAGTGAGAGGAGAGTGAGCCTTTGCCA
Organism: Procambarus virginalis; assembly: GCA_020271785.1. NCBI lineage: Eukaryota > Metazoa > Arthropoda > Malacostraca > Decapoda > Cambaridae > Procambarus > Procambarus virginalis. The sequence goes on along the minus strand of WNGS01000682.1, from coordinate 81,684 downwards.
TTTTTGTACCACGAAGTTTATACTGAAGTTTAGAGTTACAGACGTAGGCAGGGTTACCTACAGAGATATGCATTCTAGGACTGATAGAATGGTCGATTAATTTGTTGTGTGGCACGGATCATTTATACTGATATATATATATGTATGTTATTGCATTCACATGCTGATTTGCCTTATATGTGTTTATAGGTATATGTATATATGTGTATTCTCTTGCAGAAAGTGTAACTTTATATTGTAAGACTTAATCTACTTGAGGAGGTTGACAATATTAGGTAATACCAAGAGATAGGATACCACCTAACAAGTTAATGATAAGAGTTCTGATGGTGTTGGAGTGCAACCTGAATGTAATAGTGTAGAGAATAGGATTCATTATTATTATTATATGTGTATGTATTGTGTATGTGCCTTGTCCAGTAAATGTATTCATATTTGCTGGTGTTTGCACTAGTCCTAGTGAGGCTTCCCAGGAAATAGTAAAGAAGGAGAGAGAGAGAGCAAGAAACAGGAACCACTGCTGTGGACAGGGTAAGACGGAAGTCTAGTAAGACAAGGTCATATGTAAGGAGAGAGTGGGGAGTCACAGTGGCTCGAGTGGGTGTGTGCACGTGACAACAAGGCTGATTGCTGGAGCCGCATCCCCTAAACGTGTGACGTTGAGCCCCTCTCCTAGAGCCTGAAGCGCCTGGTGTGATCTCCTAGTGGAATATAAGCACTCTATCGAATTGTGGGTTGAGTGGTCTGGCAGCGATAATACCACTCAATCCACCACCGCAACAAATTGGGGGGCCTGTCCGGGATAGTGAACTGACACACCCACACCCTGTCCAAGAGTGGATTTGTACACCCCTTGTCAAAATAGATACACTGTGTGACTGCAGGTGTATATTCTCTCTCTTGGGAAGACTCACAGGACAAGATGGATAAGGTGCAAGCATTTGTGGAATCAGGCAAGCCTGAGGACTTGGAAGGTTGCACGAGGGATCAATTAAAACAGATAGCAGAAAAGTGTGGCTTTAGGTTGAAAGCATCTAAAGTGGCTGGGATGAAGGATGAGATCCTTCGGCAGGTAAGAGCCAAAAGTGAAGCGGCAGAGCAAGGAGCCCAGAAAGGAGCTGAAAGTGGAAAGGAGGATTATGGGCAGGATGAAGTGAGATCCCAGGGATCGAGTAGAAGCAGTAAGAGTAGCCGCAGTAGCAGGAGTAGCCGGAATAGGAGCTTGGAGAGATTCCAGTTAGAGCTCCAGATGCAGCAACAACGAGAGAACAAGGAGAGACAGTTCCAGCTGGAAAAGATTAAATTAGAACTCCAGATGAAAACTGAGGCAGAGAAAACCAGAATAAGGGAACTGGAGTTTGAACAGGAGAAAGAAAAAGAAAAAGCCCAGGTCGAAAAAGAAAGAGAGAGAACAAAACAAATACAAATAGAAGCGAATAGAACCTTGGCTGAGCAAAGGATCGAACATGGGTTGCCAGAGAGCACCACCCAGGTATCACACTCACCAGATGTTAGGGTTAGGGAGAAGGACATTCCCTTGTTTGTTCCTGAAGAGGCAGAGAGCTTTTTCGAGCACTTTGAAAAGGTAGCCAGCATCAAGGAGTGGCCACAGGAGGAATGGGCCCAGCTGGTCCAGTTAAGATTGACCGGTGCAGCCAGAGAGGCATACACCCAATTGTCACTGGAAGAGTGCCAGGATTATGCCACAGTAAAGAGTAGCATATTGCGCTCATTCCAGTTAACCCCAGAAGCTTATAGGAAGCGTTTCAGAGAGATGATCAAAGTTGGAGCATGTACGTTTGCTGAGACAGCAGGGATCTGGAAAGACGATTCCAAGTGGATTGAGGCTGCTGGAGTTTGATCTTACGCTGACTGAAGCAATTGATGGTCATGGAGAAGTTCTTGGAGATGATGCATCCCGAAACAAAGTTCAAGATCCAAGAAGCAGGGATAAAGGAGGTGAGAGATGCCGCAGATAGGGCGGATATGATTACGGAAGCATATAAGAGCTTGAGGGAGAACAGAGTGAAGAATGAGGTGAGACGCAGCAATGGCAGATCCAGTGGAGTCTGGGGAGGAAGAAATATGAAAGACCAGAAGAGTCTGGGTTGGAAAAATTTTGATAATGGGCAGATAAACGTAAGTACCCTAAAATCAGAAGAGTAGGCTCGCGCACTTCGTCTGAAAGTGAAGATGAGNAATATCTTTCATGTTTCCAACAATATCACCAATTCCAGCTCCCGGATAGCAAACTCTTAATCTGTTCCCCTATCTCTGGCACAACACGTTCTGTCTAAATACCTCACCTGGGAATCTCCCACAACCAAAACTCGCCTCGGTACCTCCTAACTTTCTGAGCACATTTGTTAGACAATTTAAAATAATGGGCAGTGAATAAGAAAATAGACAAGTGACTGGTTATGAGATGTGGATAATTTGCTGGATGCGTGAGGCTCGCTTGAGAGGAGCTTGAGCCACTTGAGCTGAAGAAATCGCGAGGGGAAGCCGCACTCCGTGTTTGCCCCTGTTAGAGAGGAACCCCTAGTTGATATACCCTCAAGAGGAAGGAAGTGGACAGACGTCTCGACTAAGGAATAAGTTAGGAGGCGTGCCAGCTCAAGTCAGGAACTGCAGAAGGTGTTGAGGGGACAGTTAAGGCAGTTCTGTGGGTAGCCTGAGGTACCCACAGTGTCGCCGCCCCGTCAGAGAGCACCCTGCATGAGACCTTATTGTGGTAAGCCCAAATTTAGCCAGTTTACAGTGATTGCCGGTAATTGATCGTGTGCCCAACGATCATAGCGAATGTTATTGATACGTTAGACATGTTTTGGTAAGGCAGGAAGCCTAAATAAGAGGACGGAGATGAGAGAGACAGCTGGAGGGACAAATGTCCTCTCCCGTCGACCGCCAGGAGCCAATTGACCGGCGGCGATGGACCGCTCCCAAAGTGAGGAGCCGCCCACTGGGCAAGGCGGAGCTTGGACCAGCCCAAATGGGGGAGTCCACTCTCACAGTATGTAGAGAGCAAAAAGATGTTAGGTGCGAACATATTGTGTGGTTATTTTCATTTATGTGTTTAAGGGGAAACGTTTTTATTGGCGTATCAATGGGTTGCAGGTTTGTCTTTGGAAGGAGTTGCTGAGAGAACTTCGAGGCCAGCGGAGGAGGATTCAGTGGATGGAAATCCAAGGCTATTGAAGAAATACCGAGCTCTGTGGAAGAGCAGACCCTATAGTGAGGAGTTGGACCTCAAGCTGTGAGAGGAGAAGCAGTGGAGAAGAGTTTACATGCTTTTGTGATACCAGTGGTGAAGCAACATTGTTGATCAAGGAAGACTTCATGGTGTAGCAGCCAGGAGCGCTGTGGAGGACCCTGGTAGAAGTGGTGAAGCACCACTGTTGTTCAAGGTGCAGCAGCCTGGAGGAGCTGCGGAGGATCCTGGTAGATAAACCCGGAAGAACCTGAAGATATCAGGGTAGTGAGCTTCCAGATGTGGAAGGGAAGTTCTGGTTGATTACTTGTTGGGAGTTGGTAGAGTGTTTGGTTGTCATTAGCGTGCAAGACGCAGTGAAAGGTGAGCGATTGTTTGCCACTGTTGTGCCAAGGAGTACTTATACTGAAGTATAGAGTTACAGTCGTAGGCTGGATTACTGCAGAGACATACATATGTGTTCTAGGACTGATAGGGTGATCGATTGATCATTGTTGTATATCAAGGAACATTTATACTAATATTTATGTTATTGCATTCATACGCTGGTTTTCCTTGCACATGTTTATAGATATATATTCTATTGCTGATAGTGCAACATTGTGTTATAAGACTTGACCTACTTGAGGAGGTTGGTAGTATTAGGTGGTGAATCAGGAGATAGGAGACCCCTTGAAAAGCAGATGATAGAGTTCTGATGGTGTTGGAGTGCAACCTGACTGAAATAGTATAGAGTGTAGGATTCATTATTATTATTATTATATGTGTGTATGTATTGTGTATGTGCTTTGTCCAGTAAATGTATTCAAATTTGCTGGTGTTTGCCCTTGTTCTAGTGAGGCTTCCCAGGAAGTGGGAAAGAAGGAGAGAGAAAGAACCAAGAACCACAGCTGTGAACAGGGTAGAACGGAATAATAATAAGTCAAAGGGGATTGAGGAGATCATATCACATAAGGAGAGAGTGGGGAGTCACAGCGGCTCGAGTGGGTGTGTGCACGTGACAACGAGGCTAACTATTGGAGCCGCATCCCCTAAATGTGTGACGTTGAGCCCTTCTCCAAGAGCCAGAAGCGCCCAGGGTGATCTCCTGGTAAAGTATAAGCACTCTACCGAGTTTTGGGTTGGGTTGTCCATAAAGAAGGATCAACGACAACACCAACCACAATAAGGGACAAAGATAAACTGAGTCCGAGACAGAAACAGATACACACAAACATTAGACAGAGACAGACAGACAGACAGACATAGAGACAGACAGAGACAAAAGATAGATGGATAGGTGAATGGACAGATGTGTAGGTAGATGAATAGATTGAGAGATTGATGCATAGATTGATATATATATGTATCCAGATAGATTAAGAGATAGATGCATAGATCGATAGACATATGTAAGCAGATGTGTGGATGGATGGTTGGATAACTGAATAGAGTGATAAATGGATGAATGGATAGAATGATAGATAGATATATAGAATAATTAATGGTAGATGGGTGGATATAATGATGGATGGATGGATAGAATGATGGATGGATGGATAGAATGATAGATGGATGGATAGAATGATGGATGGATGAATAAATAGATATATGGATGAATTGATGCGTAGATGGAAGAGTAAATGGATGGATAAATACATGGATAGATCGGTAGATAGAAAGATAGAAGGATAGGTAAATGGATGGGCAGATGGAGAGATAGAAAGCTCAAGGGGATAGAATAGATCGATGGAAATATATAGATGGAGAAATAGATGAATAGATGGATGTAGAGAAGGATGAAGAGATAGATAGATAGATGGAATGCCCAAGTGAAAGAAATGTTTATTTCCACAATAGTGTGTTGGTAGTGAATTCTACGACGTAGAGCATCCGTGACAGGCGAGCCACCTGTGGGTCCTCAGGTGGGTGGTGGGGCGGTATCCATCTCATTAAGGTGAGTGATTGACCCACGGAACGCAATACGTCGTAGTGTGTTTAATAAAGGGGGCATTAGTTCCAAATATGCCAAAAATATGCAATAAATGAAAACTAGTTTGATTTCAATCAAACGTTTTTGATGAGTTGTATATTAAAAGGGTTCATCCTGGTCCATCGTAGCGTAAATAGGAAGGAAGAAAAAAAATATTGAATAATGTGTCAAAAAATTTCCAAAATGGTCAAAAACGATTATCAAACAAGTGTCAACTGAAATCATGTCTGACTCTCAGCTATCATAATAGCATATATTAAAGACAAATTATAAGTTTTATTAAAAAAAAATTAGTTAATTTTTTTCCTTATTTGTTTATTGGGCGATTTGCATGAAACTTATTCACCTGACTGCACGTAAGCCTATCCGTAAGGGTGCTAATTTTGGAGGAAATTGGTTGATGTCAACCTCAGCCACAGATGGCAGCATCTTAGACTTTAATATTTAAAGAATTATTTTCAAGTAACATAAACGAGTTGGTACTCTTTCATTTATATTCAATTTACATGAAACTTACACCTTATATGTAATGTGTCAGATGTGTTATAAATGTGCCTAATGTGTGAGGAAAGTATCATAGAATGATTATATCTAAAAAGGTGAAAGATTTCAACTCACTTGAAAATGTGTAATATTTGTTGAAAAAATCTCCCTTTCTATTTACGCTGCAGTACTGAAACTTGGAACAATTGCAGCCCTTTTCATATACAACTAATCAAAAAATATTGGTTGACATTGAACAAAGTTTAAAAAAAATAACTAAGGCCTCCTTATTGGGTGTGTGGTTAGGAAGTGGCTGCCACCGAATGTGGAGTGGGTTAGAGGGAGTGTCAGACCGAAACTGGTCACTACCCTCCCATCCTCTGGTTAGCGAGGGTGTAGTGGCTGACGTCTGTGTTTGATCTGATGGAGGCATGACAGAGGGAGACTTCGACACAGGTGCTCAATGTGAGTTTTTTTTTTAACTCTTCGAGGCTGAGTGAGAGATCGTGAACCGCCTGTGCGGTTCTCAATACATCAGAACAAATTGTTATGAAGCCCTTAGCAGAGTGTTAAGTGTTTTAGGATGTTCCTTACCGCCAAGCCCATCCATCTTACTCTCCCAGGCCAGAAAGAGTTGGTGAGCGAAGCCAGGTGACCAGCAGATGACTTAACTGGTACTACTACAAAATCATATGTAAGTATACCTTCATCACCTCAATACATTATTTCATCTATATATCTATCTTACACTACGAACACGCTTCTCCACACTCTCTCATGAAAATGAGTATGGTATAGTACAGTGGCTGCCTCATGAAAATGAGAGAGAGATAGAGACACGCCCCATCCCCCTATATCCCCACCCCCTCCTCGACAAACCTAACCTAGCAAACCACATACTGTACCGGTCTCCTAGGCCAGGTGATGCCAAGTGTTGACACCATGCGAGCGAGAAGCCCTGCTGCTGCCGCCGCCTCCCCACTCACAGCGAGAAAGAACACGCAGTGGGACCAACACATCCCTCTAAGATACCCAGACTAATCCCAACCCATTCATTCACCCAAAGCATATGCCCCACACCTGTTCCACATGCACTGGTCTCCTACCCAACTCCGTGCTTTAACTCTCTAAGCATTCACGCACACCTATACAACTCTACACTTGCAAAACGTACACTTTCAACACTCATCTAACCCTTACTACCACTACACTATTCGAACAGGCCAACAAACACACCTTCACACCTAAACACTACCTTCACACCTATACACATATCCATATGCATACGCTATACTAACCATACACCCATTAAACACATTTCGACGTAGAACGTCCATGGGCCACCACTCAACTCTATGAGATGGATTCCTCCGCCCACCACCTGAACAGTCAACAATGGATTCTCAACTGTCCAAGTGGTCGCGGACGCTCTACGTCGTAGAATTGACAACTTGTGTTTGACAATTTATATGACATGGGTGCGCATAACTAATTCCTATTTACTTAGTACAGTGGATGCTTCATAGTACAGTGGCTGCCTCATAGTCCAGTGGCTGCCACATAGTAAAGTGGCTGCCTCATAGTACAGTGGCTGCCTCATAGTAAAGTGGCTGCCTCATAGTCCAATGGCTGCCTCATAGTACAGTGGCTGCCTCATATTCCAGTGGATGTTTCATAGTCCAGTGGCTGCCTCATAGTCCAGTGGCTGCCACATAGTACAGTGGCTGCCTCATAGTACAGTGGCTGCCACATAATAAAGTGGTTGCCTCATAGTACAGTGGCTGCCACATAATACAGTGGCTGCCACATAGTAAAGTGGCTGCCTCATAGTACAGTGGTTGCCTCATAGTAAAGTGGCTGCCTCATAGTCCAATGGCTGCCTCATAGTACAGTGGCTGCCTCATATTCCAGTGGCTGCTTCATAGTCCAGTGGCTGCCTCATAGTCCAGTGGCTGCCATCATAGTACAGTGGCTGCCTCATAGTAAAGTGGCTGCCTCATAGTACAGTGGCTGCCTCATAGTACAGTGGCTGCCTCATAGTCCAGTGGCTTGCCACATAGTAAGTGGTGCCTCATAGTACAGTGGCTGCCTCATAGTAAAGTGGCTGCCTCATAGTCCAAGGCTGCCTCATAGTACAGTGGCTGCCTCATAGTACAGTGGCTGCCTCATAGTCCAGTGGCTGCCTCATAGTCCAGTGGCTGCCTCATAGTACAGTGGCTGCCTCATAGTCCAGTGGCTGCCTCATAGTACAGTGGCTGCCTCATAGTAAATGGCTGCCTCATAGTACAGTGGCTGCCTCATATTCCAGTGGCTGCCTCATAGTACAGTGGCTGCCTCATAGTACAGTGGCTGCCTCATATTCCAGTGGCTGCCTCATAGTCCAGTGGCTGCCTCATAGTAAAGTGGCTGTCTCATAGTACAGTGGCTGCCTCATAGTACAGTGGCTGCCTCATAGTACAGTGGCTGCCTCATAGTANACCGCCGCTAGCACCACCACCACCATCAGCATCGCCACCGCCGCTAGCACCGCCACCACCATCAGCACCGCCACCGCCGCTAGCACCGCCACTAGCACTACCACCACCATCAGCACCACCACCGCCGCTAGCACCGCCACCGCCGCTAGCACCGCCACCGCCGCTAGCACCGCCACCCACCGCTAGCACCGCCACTAGCACTGCCACCACCATCAGCACCACCAACCGCCGCTAGCACCGCCACCGCCGCTAGCACCGCCACCGCCGCTAGCACGCCACCACCGCTAGCACCGCCACTAGCACTGCCACCACCATCAGCACCACCACCACCGCTAGCACCGCCACTAGCACTGCCACCACCATCAGCACCACCACCGACGCTAGCACCGCCACTAGCACTGCCACCACCATCAGCACCACCACCACCGCCGCTAGCACCGCCACTAGCACTGCCACCACCATCAGCACCGCCACCGCCGCTAGCACCGCCACTAGCACTGCCACCACCATCAGCACCACCACCACCGCTAGCACCGCCACTAGCACTGCCACCACCATCAGCACCACCACCGCCGCTAGCACCGCCACTAGCACTGCCACCACCATCAGCACCACCACCGCCGCTAGCACCGCCACTAGCACTGCCACCACCATCAGCACCACCACCGCCGCTAGCACCGCCACTAGCACTGCCACCACCATCATCAGCACCACCACCGCCGCTAGCACCGCCACTAGCACTGCCACCACCATCAGCACCACCACCGCCGCTAGCACCGCCACTAGCACTGCCACCACCATCAGCACCACCACCGCCGCTAGCACCGCCACTAGCACCGCCACCACCATCAGCACCGCCACCGCCGCTAGCACCGCCACTAGCACTGCACCATCAGCACCGCCACCGCTGCTAGCACCGCCACTAGCACTGCCACAGCCATCAGCACCGCCACCGCCGCTAGCACCGCCACTAGCACTGCACCATCAGCACCACCACCGCCGCTAGCACCGCCACTAGCACCGCCACCACCATCAGCACCACCACCGCTAGAACCACCACTCTGCCAACTCTGCCACAGCCGCACCTTCGCCACAGCCGCCTCCTCTGCTGTCGCTGTGCTCATGCCGAGACCACCGCCATCACAATCGTCACACACCACAGCCGTACTAGTACAACATATATCATGCACTCTCCCTCTCTCTTCCCTGCTCCCTCCTTCTCTCTCTCCCACTCTCTTTGACATTTGTCAATCAGTTAAGTGATTTTGTAGGCCAATTAGTGTCCTTCTGTTCTAGTTTCAACTGTTGGTGGAGCTCTTTTAGCTTTTCCGCGTTTCCGAGATAATTTCTTTTTTGTTAAAAATATGTATCAGTGTTAATGTATTTTCAAAAAGGAGCTACCCTGACTACTTCGGTATTGATTCCAAAGATTGGCATTCCTTTCCTCCCTGGAATCTAGATGTAGCAGGCAGCACAATGATCAAAAGTGTTATAATTTGGTTATGTTCATCCAAATGCACCAATGTAGATATATTTGTAAAAAAAAAATAGTAAATGGCACTATTTTTGCACCATGATTACTTGTTATATTACTATTGTATGGGTTTGATAAGATCTGGTAGAATTGCCTATTGGTTTTACCTGAAATAGGATTTGCCACAGTTGATGGAGGATATGTTTTAATGAAATGCTCTTACTGTGTTAAAAATTACTTTTTAAAGAGTATAAAGTTTTGAGAAGCTCTGAAAAATCAGTTGATTAAAGATAATGCTGGATAATATACTTAAATGTGTGTATAAAATGTTACCACAAGTGAGGTATAATGGCATACATGAAATATGATGCAGATGTATCTGTGACACTGATAAAATTACCCACTGCACTGTGCAACGCATCTTGAGGTGCTCGATGGGTGGTGCGCAAGGCACCTCAGTGCGCTCATAAGTATAGCGTATCATTCAAAATTCCTGTTTGTACACGGGGTTCACATCAGCTCTCCTAAACAGACAACATATTGTTTAAAATCGTGGGCAACATTCCCAGGTGTGATAGCCTCAGAAAAGAGTGAGCAACCAAACATTGCGTACACAGCATTAGCTAACAGCATTGCTGTTCTGCTTGTGACTACTGCATCACGTAAAAATATCCAAATATATTTGTATCTGGTATTATTTAGCCATGATAGTATTACAGAAGATCCTGACTGTGATAAAGACTGTGTGCAATGTTCAGATATCAGTAAATAAATACTGTTGAAGATGTCCACAGCAATAGCCACAGCACACTGCCATTATTTCGTCCATCTAAAATTCTTCAAATGACTTCTCATGTTCCTTTACAAAATAAACATGTGGAAAAGTATTCATTTACACACGATTTAGTGACCAGGATTCTGCTAATAGCCGGATTGTGGTGAGAATTAGCAATGTGCATAGTGTGGTGGGAGGAGTATTGTTGGTGAGGGAGGGAGGGAGATAGCATCATCAGCTGGCTGGTGTGTGGCAACATGTTATTGACTGTAATCATTATACCAGCTTAGTGGTTCGCTATAGTGAACACAAATGTAAATATTTAATATAAAGTGTGTAAAGAGTGTAATAACAGCAAAAGGAGTTTATTGGGAGGAGCCATTTTGGTGAGGGAGTGAGTGAGTGAGGCTGTCACCTGCTGGCTGCTGTGTGACTTGTGATACAGTGGTCACTATGCTGTTTGGACACCATACCAGCTTATTTGTACAGTTAGGAAGAATAAAACATGTGGATACTTATATATATAATGTGTGTATATAGTGTAATAACACCATAAACAGTATAGTTGGGGGAGGAATGTTAGTGCATCTGGCCTTGAACCAGTGATGGAGGCAGCCATAAGCTGTGTGTGGGGCGACCTCTCATATGCCTGAAGTGGCCATACCAGCTTAGTTGTACAGTTATGGTGAACAAAATATGTAGATACTTATATAATGCGTGAAAATCTATATAAATACAATTGTAAATGTTCATTTGTTCAAAATCTTAAATATCAGAAAGTTCTTCACCGATTGGTTTGAAATTTTACTGAACGTTTCATTCGAATACACTTGTATTTTTATATACCTACTACATAGATGTCACACCTGTGACAAGAAACCCCTGGGCTCTCGCAATTATAGCCTTTAGCACGCCCAGACACAAGAAATAAAATAATAAAAAAAATCGTCTTATAGAAGTGTTCATTTGTGTTCCCTGATCATGGGAAAAAAATCCTAGGTGGCATATTTTGGCCGTAATAGTTCAAGGAAGTCTGGCAACATTGAGGCGCTGACGGAGCAGGTGTCTGAGGAGGTCTGCTCCGCCAGAGTTGTCAGGCAGGAGTTTTGACAAAGATATTATTACCTAATTATTGCAATGTCTCTGATTGATTTTTTCTTAGTTTTTTGCTGGTAATATTATTCAATAGTATGTAGTGTCATATATTTATATAATAAAATGTATGAATCATTGCTATACTCAAAAATAAGGTGTACATATTAGTGATTAAATTATTATGCTCATAAAGAAATACTTTTGCTATGATTACACTATATACACAGGTTATATATAGGTATCTGCATGTTTTGTTCACCATAACTGTACAACTAAGCTTGTATGGTGTCCAGACAGCATAGTGGCCACCCTACACACAGCATGACAAGTCATGCAGACGATGCCACCTCCCTCACCAAAATGGCTCCTCTCAACATACTCCTTTTGCTGTTATTACCATAATACACACATTACATATAAGTATTTACATTTGTGTTCACCATAGCAAACCATTAAGCTGGTATGGTGAGTGCAGACAATAACAAGTGGCCACACAGAGTCAGCAGACACTACCTTCCTCAGCATTACTCCTCCCACCATACTTCACAGCGCTAATTATCACAACACTCCTGCTATTTTCAGAATCCTGTTCATTTTTATCATAGTCAGGGGTCTTCTGTAATACTATCATTGCTAAATAATACCAGTTACATATACTTATTTGGACATTTTTAGGTGATGCTGTGGTCACAAGCTGAACAGCAGTGCTGTTAACTCATGCTGCATGCACCAGCTTTGGTTGCCCACTCAGTAACGAGGCTCTCACATTTGGGAATGTTGCCTGTGATTTTTTTTAAACGGCGTCTTTTTACTAGAGCCCTGAGGAAGCTGACGTGAACCCATGTAGTCGTGGACCTTCAAATATTGTGGGGTATTCCAACTCATCAGTACCTGTTGTGCACAATTCTGTGACACTCACCACAACTATTGATGTGTAGCACAGTTTAAGGATAATCATACTTTCTTGAAAAACTGTGTTTTTCATGAGGGGAAATCTCCTAAATTTCTTCACTGATTGCTTTGAAATGTTGACACTGTTGACACACCTTTGCATTCAAATGCGCATGTGTTTTTATATACCTACTATGTAGATGTCACACCTGTGACAGGTAAAAACATGCTTGTTTGAAAAACTGTTTTTCATGTGAGGGAATGATGGGGAGGACAAGGGGACAGGGGAGGGGGGGGGGAAAGGTGGGTAGGACAAGGGGACGGGGGAGTGGGTGATGGTGGGGAGGACGAGGGAATGGGGGAGTGGGGAATGGTAGGGAGGCCGAGGGGACAGCGGAGTGGGGGATGGTGGGGAGGATGAAAGGACAGGGGAGGGGGAACGTTGGGAGGATGAGGGGACAGGGGAGGGGGGGGTAATTTTGGGGCGGATGAGAGAATGGGGGAGTAGGGAAAGGTGGGAAGAACAGGGGAGACTCGAGAGTCTTAGAGTCGGCAAACTACACAATCTCTATATCTCCACAGACAATGGAACAACAAAAATATTGTATACCACAAGCATTGTGACATTAAACATTTTATAAACTTTCTCTTTCCTTTCTTTTCCATTTAACCAGACTGAGCCACAGCAACACATGGCCGGGTACACCTAGTAGTATCATAAAGACAATAACAGTATGGTGGGAGGCAGAATGTTAGTAAGTGGGTGTTGAAGGAGGAAGGGAACCTGAAGGAGGGAGGAAGTCAGCCAGCAGTCTGCTGTGTTGCAGCCACTCTTGTTGTTTTAGGCTTACCATATCTGAGCCTCATAATTTTGAGCTTGGCGAAGTTCCATACATTGAACAATATAAATTCCACAAATTACACACTTTTGAATAACATTTCAGGCAAAAAACAGAGACGAAACAAATGAGAAACGACAAAATAATTGTGAAACATTATATTCGTGGCAACTGCCGTCCCACGGAGTAGCAGTGCCTAGCGACCTTGAGCGCTCCATTGCTAGGCACCAATAATTTTCTCAACTTCCCAGCTCCATCACGACTAAAGTATGTCACATATAATACTTTTGTTTTAGTTTCCTGTGATCAGAGACTGCATTGTAACAATATAAGAAGATAAAATAATTGTTTAGTAAGAAATATTTTTGTTGCATTAGGGGTTTGTCATATTTAAATGCAGAGCAGTGCAGCAGTTAGGTACTGGGTTTTTTAACACAATACTTACTACTAGTGTGCTATGAATGCTGTACTAGGTAAGGGATATAGTGGTCTTAAGCCACTGTAAAAAACTTGTTCACTTAGATACTATAGAAATTTGCTAAGCTAGGTTTAGGCTAGATTGTGAATTAATTATTCCAATGCAAATAAAGAAGTTTCTTATGTATTTGCTATTGAAATATTCGGTAAACGAAGGACCATAAATATGGAAAAAATGCCTGGATTGAGTTATGAGGAGAAATATTTAGGACTTGTACTGCACTATATTAAAAATGGCTGAATGTAAAAATTAATACTACTAAAAGTCCTTAGCTAGGGTTGTAAATCCTACTCCTCTTGTCCTAATGACAATGAACTGTAGGTGGCAGGTGGGACTCTAAGGGTGATTGGAGTTGTTGATTGGAGATCTACATCCACTTGCATACATTTCCACACATCAGCTTGTATTTTTATTCAAGGATAAGATTAAATAACTCAGTTCTGTAACTGAACACTGGTTCTGTTCAAGATCAAGGATCTGAACACTATACACAGTCTAGCCAAGCTCTATAATTATTATTACAACAGCAAATAATCATACTAATAAACACAACAATTTGTATTATATGATATATATGCAATTAAAATGACCATAATGTGGTCCAAGTACTAATATCTGGGTACAAGAAATTATATACAATATGATAAACGTATAGGACAAATTATTGATAACTAAGTTAGCAACTGTTAACTTTATATATAAGATCAATTATGTATATACAGATAGATTCAGTCAGGCCTTGAATAAATTCAAGCATGAGTGTTAATATTCATGCAAAAGATTAAGCTGCTGAAAGTTTAAATGAAAACTTACTGAAATTTAGTGCATTTCCCCACAATATAACGACAAACTATTTATACGGACATATTAAGGTTATGTTATGATGCATGCAAATTGGCCAACCAACACAATACAAATAAGACTCAATACTCATCCAATAATTGGGAATCGGTGCCTGTCTGACTGTGTTGCCAGACTGTATATTCTTTCTTGAAGAGATAGGCACTATATTTTGATGCACATTGTCCAGACAGTTTATTGAGATAAAATGTGATTATAATATAATTAGATATAGGATTTTAAGATTATAAGTAGTAATTGTTAGTGCAACTGAATCTTATTAAGGATTTGATTTAATCCTCACTGGAAATCAATTGATGTTCCAATTGTTTTTAATTATTAGGTTCTTCTGGAACCTTCAAGTTCCTTGAGAAATCATGCAAAATATAACATAGGCGAATAATAGCCCAATGGTGTACGTGATCATGGTAGCATTATCATGTAGAATCTAGTTGATGTAGGATATGTATAATGAATCTGATGTATTTAGCAGTCTCCGTGGTGTAGTGGTAAGACACTCGCCTGGCGTTCCGCGAGCGCTATGTCATGGGTTCGTATCCTGGCCGGGGAGGATTTACTGGGCGCAAATCCTTAACTGTAGCCTCTGTTTAACGCAACAGTAAAATGTGTACTTGGATGAAAAAACGATTCATCGCGGCGGGGGATCGTATTCCAGGGACCTGCCCGAAACGCTACGCGTACTAGTGGCTGTACA
>WNGS01000682.1:40778-63793 GCA_020271785.1 Procambarus virginalis | reverse complement strand
CGCCACCGCCGCTAGCACCGCCACCGCCGCTAGCACCGCCACCGCCGCTAGCACCGCCACTAGCACTGCCACACCATCAGCACCACACGCCGCTAGCACGCCACCGCCGCTAGCACCGCCACTAGCACTGCCACCACCATCAGCACCACCACCACTGCTATCACCACCACCGCCGCTAGCACCACCACCGCCGCTAGCACCGCCACCGCCGCTAACACCACCACCGCCGCTAGCACCGCCACCGCCGCTAGCACCGCCACCGCCGCTAGCACCACCACCGCCGCTAGCACCGCCACCACCGCTAGCACCGCCACCGCCGCTAGCACCACCCCGCCGCTAGCACCGCCACCGCCGTTAGCACCACCACCGCCGCTAGCACACCACCACGCCGCTAGCACCGCCACTAGCACTGCCACCACCATCAGCACCGACACCGCCGCTAGCACCGCCACCGCCGCTAGCACCGCCACCACCGCTAGCACTGCCACCGCCGCTAGCACCGCCACCGCCGATAGCACCGCCACTAGCACTGCCACCACCATCAGCACCGCCACCGCCGCTAGCACCGCCACCGCCGCTAGCACCGCCACCACCGCTAGCA
Source organism: Procambarus virginalis (assembly GCA_020271785.1). Classification (NCBI taxonomy): domain Eukaryota; kingdom Metazoa; phylum Arthropoda; class Malacostraca; order Decapoda; family Cambaridae; genus Procambarus; species Procambarus virginalis. Next base: position 63,192 of record WNGS01000682.1, on the reverse strand, counting down.
CTGCCACCGCCGCTAGCACCGCCACCGCCGCTAGCACCGCCACCGCCGCTAGCACCGCCACCGCCGCTAGCACTGCCACCACCATCACACCGCCATCGCCGCTAGCACCGCCACCGCCGCTAGCACCGCCACCGCCACCGCTAGCACCGCCACCGCCACTAGCACCGCCACCGCCGCTAGCACCGCCACCGCCGCTAGCACCGCCACCGCCGCTAGCACCGCCACCCGCCGCTAGCACCGCCACCACCGCTAGCACCGCCACCGCCGCTAGCACCGCCACTAGCACTGGCCACCACCATCAGCACCGCCACCGCCGCTAGCACCGCCACCGCCACTACACCGCCACCGCCGCTAGCACCGCCACCGCCGCTAGCACCGCCACCGCCGCTAGCACCGCCACCGCCGCTAGCACCGCCACCGCCGCTAGCACCCCACCGCCGCTAGCACCGCCACCGCCGCTAGCACCGCCACCGCCGCTAGCACCGCCACCGCCGCTAGCACCGCCACCGCCGCTAGCACGCCACCGCCGCTAGCACCGCCACCGCCGCTAGCACCGCCACCGCCGCTAGCACCACCACCGCCGCTAGCACCGCCACCGCCGCTAGCACCACCACCGCCGCTAGCACCACCACCGCCGCTAGCACCAACCACCGCCGCTAGCACACCACCGCCGCTAGCACCGCCACCGCCGCTAGCACCGCCACTGCCGCTAGCACCACCACTGCCGCTAGCACCGCCACCGCCGCTAGCACCGCACCAGCACTGCCACCACCACAGCAGGCCACCGCCCCTAGCACCACCACCGCCGCTAGCACCACCACCGCCGCTAGCACCACCACCGCCGCTAGCACCACCACCGCCGCTAGCACCGCCACCGCCGCTAGCACCCCCGCCGCTAGCACCGCCACCGCCGCTAGCACCACCACCAGCACTGCCACCACCACCAGCACTGCCACCGCCGTTAGCACACACAACCGCCGCTAGCACCACCATCGCCGCTAGCACCACACCGCCGCTAGCACCACCACCGCCGCTAGCACCACCACCGCCGCTAGCACGCCACCGCCGCTAGCAACACCACGCCGCTAGCACCGCCACCGCCGCTAGCACCACCAGCAGCACGCCACCACCATCAGCACGCCACCGCCGCTAGCACCACCACCGCCGCTAGCACCGCCACCGCCGCTAGCACCGCCACTAGCACTGCCACCACCATCAGCACCGCCACCGCCGCTAGCACCGCCACCGCCGCTAGCACCACCACCGCCGCTAGCACCGCCACCGCCGCTAGCACCGCCACCGCCGCTAGCACACACCCGCCGCTAGCACCGCCACTGCCGCTAGCACCAACACCGCCGCTAGCACTGCCACCGCGCTAGCACCGCCACCGCCGCTAGCACTGCCACCCCGCTAGCACTGCCACCGCCGTTAGCACCGCCACCGCCGCTAGCACACCACCGCCGCTAGCACCACCACCGCCGCTAGCACCACCACCGCCGCTAGCATCACCACCGCCGCTAGCACTGCCAACGCCGCTAGCACCGCCACCGCCGCTAGCACCACCACCGCCGCTAGCACCACCACCGCCGCTAGCACCGCTACCGCCGCTAGCACCACCACCGCCGCTAGCACCACACCGCAGCTAGCACCATCACCGCCGCAGCACCGCCACTAGCACTGCCACCGCCGCTAGCACTGCCACCGCCGTTAGCACCGCCACCGCCGTTAGCACGCCACCGCCGCTAGCACCACCACCGCCGCTAGCACCACCACCGCAGCTAGCACACCACCGCAGCTAGCACCACCCCACCGCTAGCACCGCCAACGCCGCTAGCACCGTACCGCCGCTAGCACCACCACCGCCGCTAGCACCGCCACCGCCGCTAGCACCGCCCGCCTACCGCGCTAGCACCGCCACCGCCGCTAGCACCACACCGCCGCTAGCCACCGCCGCTAGCACCACCACCGCCGCTAGCACCCCACCGCCGCTAGCACCACCACCGCCGCTAGCACCACCACCGCCGCTAGCACCACCACCGCCGCTAGCACCACCACCACGCTAGCACTGCCACCGCCGCTAGCACACCACCGCCGCTAGCACCACCACCGCCGCTAGCACTGCCACCGCCGCTAGCACCGCCACCGCCGCTAGCACCACCACCGCCGCTAGCACTGCCACCGCCGCTAGCACCGCCACCGCCGCTAGCACCACCACCGCCGCTAGCACTGCCACCGCCGCTAGCACCGCCACCGCCGCTAGCACCGCCACCGCCGCTAGCACCACCACCGCCGCTAGCACCGCCACCGCCGCTAGCACCGCCACCGCCGCTAGCACCGCCACCGCCACCACCGCTAGCACCGCCACCGCCGCTAGCACCACCACCGCCGCTAGCACCACCACCGCCGCTAGCACCGCCACCGCCGCTAGCACCGCCACCGCCGCTAGCACTGCCACCACCATCAGCACCACCACCGCCACTAGCACCACCACCGCCGCTAGCACCGCCACCGCCGCTAGCACCGCCACCGCCGCTAGCACCGCCACCGCCACTAGCACTGCCATTACCATCAGCACCGCCACCGCCGCTAGCACTGCCACCACCGTCACAGAGACCACCGCCGCCTCCTCTGCCACCACCGTCACAGACACCACCGCTGCCACCTCTGCCACCACCGTCACAGAGACCACCGCCGCCACCTCTGCCACCACCGTCACAGAGACCACCGCCGCCACCTCTGCCACCACCGTCACAGACACCACCGCTGCCACCTCTGCCACCACCGTCACAGAGACCACCGCCGCCACCTCTGCCACCACCGTCACAGAGACCACAGCCGCCTCCTCTGCCACCACCGTCACAGAGACCACCGCCGCCACCTCTGCCACCACCGTCACAGAGACCACCGCCGCCACCACCGTCACAGATACCACCGCCGCCACCTCTGCCACCACCGTCACAGAGACCACCGCCGCCACCTCTGCCACCACCGTCACAGATACCACAGCCGCCACCTCTGCCACCACCGTCACAGAGACCACCGCCGCCACCTCTGCCACCACCGTCACAGAGACCACAGCCGCCACCTCTGCCACCACCGTCACAGAGACCACCGCCGCCTCCTCTGCCACCACCGTCACAGAGACCACCGCCGCCACCTCTGCCACCACCGTCACAGACACCACCGCTGCCACCTCTGCCACCACCGTCACAGAGACCACCGCCGCCACCTCTGCCACCACCGTCACAGAGACCACCGCCGCCACCTCTGCCACCACCGTCACAGACACCACCGCTGCCACCTCTGCCACCACCGTCACAGAGACCACCGCCGCCACCTCTGCCACCACCGTCACAGAGACCACAGCCGCCTCCTCTGCCACCACCGTCACAGAGACCACCGCCGCCACCTCTGCCACCACCGTCACAGAGACCACCGCCGCCACCACCGTCACAGATACCACCGCCGCCACCTCTGCCACCACCGTCACAGAGACCACCGCCGCCACCTCTGCCACCACCGTCACAGATACCACAGCCGCCACCTCTGCCACCACCGTCACAGAGACCACCGCCGCCACCTCTGCCACCACCGTCACAGAGACCACAGCCGCCACCTCTGCCACCACCGTCACAGAGACCACCGCCGCCTCCTCTGCCACCACCGTCACAGAGACCACCGCCGCCACCTCTGCCACCACCGTCACAGAGACCACCGCCGCCACCACCGTCACAGAGACCACAGCCGCCACCTCTGCCACCACCGTCACAGAGACCACCGCCGCCACCTCTGCCACCACCGTCACAGAGACCACCGCCGCCACCTCTGCCACCAACGTCACAGAGACCACCGCCGCCACCTCTGCCACCACCGTCACAGAGACCACAGCCGCCTCCTCTGCCACCACCGTCACAGAGACCACCGCCGCCACCTCTGCCACCACCGTCACAGAGACCACCGCCGCCACCTCTGCCACCAACGTCACAGAGACCACCGCCGCCACCTCTGCCACCACCGTCACAGAGACCACAGCCGCCACCTCTGCCACCACCGTCACAGAGACCACCGGCGCCACCTCTGCCACCACCGTCACAGAGACCACCGCCGCCACCACCGTCACAGATACCACCGCCGCCACCTCTGCCACCACCGTCACAGAGACCACAGCCGCCTCCTCTGCCACCACCGTCACAGAGACCACCGCCGCCACCACCGTCACAGATACCACCGCCGCCACCACCGTCACAGAGACCACCGCCGCCACCTCTGCCACCACCGTCACAGAGACCACCGCCGTCACCTCTGCCACCACCGTCACAGATACCACAGCCGCCACCTCTGCCACCACCGTCACAGAGACCACCGCCGCCACCTCTTCCACCACCGTCACAGAGACCACCGCCGCCACCACCGTCACAGATACCACAGCGGCCTCCTCTGCCACCACCGTCACAGAGACCACCGCCGTCACCTCTGCCACCACCGTCACAGATACCACAGCCGCCACCTCTGCCACCACCGTCACAGAGACCACCGCCGCCACCTCTGCCACCACCGTCACAGACACCACCGCCGCCACCTCTGCCACCACCGTCACAGACACCACCGCCGCCACCTCTGCTACCACCGTCACAGAGACCACCGCCGCCACCTCTGCCACCACCGTCACAGAGACCACCGCCGCCACCTCTGCCACCACCGTCACAGAGACCACCGAAGCCAGCACCGTCACAGATACCACAGCGGCCTCCTCTGCCACCACCGTCACAGAGACCACCGCCGCCACCTCTGCCACCACCGTCACAGAGACCACCGCCGCCACCACCGTCACAGAGACCACCGCCGCCACCACCGTCACAGATACCACAGCGGCCTCCTCTGCCACCACCGTCACAGAGACCACCGCCGCCTCCTCTGCCACCACCGTCACAGATACCACAGCCGCCACCTCTGCCACCACCGTCACAGAGACCACCGCCGCCACCACCGTCACAGAGACCACCGCCGCCACCACCGTCACAGAGACCACCGCCGCCACCTCTGCCACCACCGTCACAGAGACCACCGCCGCCACCACCGTCACAGAGACCACCACCGCCACCTCTGCCACCACCGTCACAGATACCACAGCCGCCACCTCTGCCACCACCGTCACAGAGACCACCGCCGCCACCACCGTCACAGAGACCACCGCCGCCACCACCATCACAGAGACCACCGCCGCCACCTCTGCCACCACCGTCACAGAGACCACCGCCGCCACCTCTGCCACCACCGTCACAGATACCACCGCCGCCACCTCTGCCACCACCGTCACAGAGACCACCGCCGCCACCTCTGCCACCACCGTCACAGAGACCACAGCCGCCACCTCTGCCACCACCGTCACAGAGACCACCGCTGCCACCACCGTCACAGATACCACCGCCGCCACCTCTGCCACCACCGTCACAGAGACCACCGCTGCCACCACCGTCACAGATACCACCGCCGCCACCTCTGCCACCACCGTCACAGATACCACCGCCGCCACCTCTGCCACCACCGTCACAGATACCACCGCCGCCACCTCTGCCACCACCGTCACAGATACCACCGCCGCCACCTCTGCCACCACCGTCACAGATACCACAGCCGCCACCTCTGCCACCACCGTCACAGATACCACCGCCGCCACCTCTGCCACCACCGTCACAGAGACCACCGCTGCCACCACCGTCACAGATACCACCGCCGCCACCTCTGCCACCACCGTCACAGATACCACCGCCGCCACCTCTGCCACCACCGTCACAGATACCACCGCCGCCACCTCTGCCACCACCGTCAAAGAGACCACCGCCGCCACCTCTGCCACCACCGTCACAGATACCACCGCCGCCACCACCGTCACAGAGACCACCGCCGCCACCACCGTCACAGATACCACCGCCGCCACCTCTGCCACCACCGTCACAGATACCACCGCCGCCACCTCTGCCACCACCGTCACAGATACCACCGCCGCCACCTCTGCCACCACCGTCACAGATACCACCGCCGCCACCTCTGCCACCACCGTCACAGATACCACCGCCGCCACCTCTGCCACCACCGTCACAGATACCACAGCCGTACCTAGTACAACATATATCATGCACTCTCCCTCTCTCTCCCTATATTTCTCACCTCTCTCGTTATGTCAGTCTCTATCTCCCTTTGTTTCTCCCCTTTCCTTTCTTTCTGTCTCTCTCCCTTTGTTTATGTCTTCTTTCTGTCTGTCTGTATCTCTCCCTTTGTTTCTCTCTTTCTGTCATGGCATCTCTCTCCCATTTTCCTCTGCTTGCCTCTCTGTATGTGCTCTCTCCTTCTCACTCTATTTTCTGTCTTTTTGTCTCTCCTCGTCTGTCTTTCTTTTTTAAATTCAAAAAGGTAATTATATCCAATTTTTCCCATAATTAATAATTAGAATAAACGGGTCAAAAACATTTAAAAGGTATAATACTATGCCTTGTCAGGATCGTTATGGCTTCACAATATATACTCGTTTTACTAATTCTCAAAACACGTGCATAACACGTAATTTAAAACATGACCAAAACAATAAAATGTGGTTTTATCACGTTTTGAACATGAGAAAATGTTTGCTGTGTAGACTGTCTATGACTTCATTAGGTAGTTTCCTTTGTATAATTAACTTTGTAAGCTACTGTGCATCTCCTGTAGCTACTTTCCTACTGAGGGCTTTGGTGATTGATTCTATAGACAATCAAAATGATTGTAATGATTCGTAAATTTTATTAGGAGAGCGTAAATTTGATTAGCGAAGGTAAATCCAATAAGTTGTATGAGAGACGTGCAATTGCAGTCTTCTTATCACTGTAGTTATCTTGTAACAACTATATGGCATAGTCATAATCATCTGCTAAGGACAATTTGTTGTGACCTGCCATGCCTCTCCTTTTAATTGGGCTTTGTAGATATGGAAATTTAGTAGCCTTTTTGAAAGAAGCCTTAGAGTTTTTAATAGAATAAAAATTTCTCCAGATGGCATCCAATCATCTTCATCCTTGCCCTCAAAATATGATAAATGTATCTTTGGGAGATCTGCGCTATATATGTGTGTGATAGTTGTGGTACCCAGCTGAGTGGATGAGCCCACATTTGGTTGGGTTACTGCTAGTAAGTTTGTTTAAAGGATCTAATTGGTCCTGAATGCCATCTTCATACATCATTGTTTCAGCAATGATATCCTGATGTTACTTTTTGCTTAGATCTGCACTAGTCATTTCTGCTAGATAAGTCTCTGAAAGGTATTTGATTTGTTCATATTTATCAATAACAGCTTTGACCCTGTTATTCAGAGTTATTACATCAGGAGATGCTTGTCTCGCTAACCTTTGACATTTGTCAATCAGTTAAGTGATTTTGTAGGCCAATAAGTGTCCTTCTGTTTCCAGTTTCAACTGTTGGTGGAGCTCTTTTGGCTTTTCCGCGTTTCCGAGATAATTTTTTTTTGTTAAAAATATGTATCAGTGTTAATGTATTTTCAAAAAGGAGCTACCCTGACTACTTCGGTATTGATTCCAAGATTGGCNTTCAAGACTCCGCTCCAATATTAATTCAAACGCTCCAAGTTTGAATTATTAATCTTACTTTTTCGGTCATATTTAATAACATATGTCTACAGGAAAGACTGCTACCAAAATATACTAATATATATATATTATATATATATATATATATATTATATATATATATATATATATATATATATATAATATATATATATATATATATATATATATATATATTATTATATGACCCGAAGAATATGATTAATATTCTAACACTAATTTTCTCAATATTTCTTATGTTTCATTTCACTGTCGATGTAATTGAAAAGTCAATTCTCCAAAATTCATTTTTATTTCTAATCTGACGCGACACTTGAACGAGTTTCATAATAACTATTACATTTTCAAAGACTTTAGTTTACACACACACAACTATAACCTGCAAACACTAAACAGAGTTCTACTTTGCTATAATTCAACGGCTTTTCATTTTATATACCTGCATTTGGGTGAGGTGATATGTTACAAGAGTTTTGGATGAGGTGAAAACAAACTTTCAACACACGATAGAACACGAAATATTGGGTAAATTTAAAGGGAAGCATGGAAATAAATGCAAAGGGCCAATTGGCCCATATTTCTGATGCATCTATATTGGTGCGGAGTCTTGAGTGGGTAGAATATAGTTTGCATTAATTGGCTGTTGATTGCTGGTGTTGACTTCTGATGTGTAGTGCCTCGCAAATATCAAGCCGCCTGCTATTGCTGTATCTATGGATGATTTCCGTGTTTTTTGTTAAGAATTCTCTGGTGATGGTCTGGTTGTGGGGAAGAGATATGTTTCCTTAATGGAGCCCTGTTGCTTATGCATCGTTAATCGCCTGGAAAGAGATGTTGTCTTGCCTATATACTGAGTTCTTTGAGGCTTACAGTCCTCAAGTGGGCATTTGAAGGCATAGAGGACATTGGTCTCTTTTAAAGCGTTCTGCTTTGTGTCTGGAGAGTTCTCATGAGTATGTTGGCCGTATTTTTGGTTTTATAGTAATCGTCAATTGTATCTTCTGATTTTTGTCTGTAGGCACATATGGGCCCAATGATGTGCCTGATCATGGTAGCATTGTCATATAGGATTTAGTTGATGTAGGAAATGTATAATAAATCTGATGTAATTCTGATATGATATAGAAATAATACATTTCTTAGATAGTATATTGATATAGTGGGTAAAATTTCCCAAATCCTCCAGAGGGAGAGAACTGGCACGGAGTCCAATACTGGGGACAGCAGTAACACATGTGTTCATTTACTCTCCATCGGATTGATAATACAATCACAATTTTGTTAGGACTTTTGTGCTGCATTCCGTTGTGGACGTATTTTGAAGGCTATCTTGAAATAATTTCGGGCTTAGAGTCCCCGCGGCCCGGTCTTCATTCAGGCTTCCTTTTTGTTACACACCCCCAGGAAGCAGCCTGTAGCAGCTGTCTAACTCCTAGGTACCTATTTACTACTAGGTAACAGGTGCATCAGGGAAAAGAACTTTTCCCATTTGTTTCTGCCATCACTGGGATCGAACCGGAACCTCATGGCTATGAATCCGAAGCACTGTCCACTCAGCTGTCAGCCCGACCTGGAACCCTGGTTCCAGTGTTCCACATACTCGTTTGTGCACGTGGTAGAGACACCAAAGTGGCACGTATGGGCCAGTTTGGTGTCTGTGGGTCATTGTGAGTTAGAGGTTCCGGGTTCTCCCAGGATCTAGTTGTAGCTGACTCACTGACTCCATATGATGAGTTTGTCCAATGTCTTCAGGCAAGTAGTTCCTTTTGACATGATTTTAACTATTCTCAAACCCTTCTTTGCTATCTGGATGGACAGAGACGACTTTACCCAATGGCCATTCAGCCCTAAGACCGTCACAGTCCACCAAGACAATGACACCAGGTTGGTGATTAGATAGATATATGATGAGGGACATTGGCCCCATAGTGATGTTCTTGTAGAGATGTAAGATATTCTTTTGTCCATACATCATTGCATTTTTGGATTATGCAGGACAGATACTTATACCCCTGAACCAACTCGCTCCAACCCACGTATCAGGGATCTCTGATCTCATCATCCACTAGAGATGGTACTGGAGTCAGAGGTTTTCCATACATTAGGTGGGCAGGACTTAATGGCTCATGATGAGTAGGATCAACAGACAAGTATGTCAGCGGCCGGTTCTTCACCCTGGATTCTATTTCCGTGATTACTGTCTGCAGTTCATGAAGATTGATTTTTTGACGGTGCAGAGATTTTCTCAAGGATCTTTTGACACTTCCTATTAACCGTTCATGAAAGCCTCCGTGCCATGGTGCTCTAGGAGGGGTAATATTAACATCTGCACTGATGCTGTTCCAGTGTGGAAGTAACTGCAGGATGGAATCAGATTTCCTGCAGACATGCTTCTCCATCTACCAAGTTAGCTCCGTTATCTGAAATTATGCCTGTTATCTGGGCATGATCGGTGTGCTGCAAATCTGCAGAAAGCCTGGATAAATGATTGTGCAGTCATATTGGGTGTTACCTCTATATGTACGGCTCTGGTAGTTGCACAGGTGAACAGGCAGATGTATGCCTTAATAAGTTGTTTATCTGCGGTCCTTGATAGATATATGGTTCTAGTATAATCTACTCTTGATGTCTCGAAATGATGTAGATGGACCACTCATTCCTTTGGTAAGGATGGTGGCCCTGGATAAGGGGAAGTTCTTGCATCGCACCTACGGCATATTATGCAATTTTTCAAGATAGATTTCACTGACTATCTTCCGTGAGGAATCCAATACTGCTGTCTGATATGTGTGAGTGTGTCTAACACTCCTCCATATTTGATGATTTGTTGATGTGTATATAATACAATCAACCTTGTGATCCAATGATTCTTGGGTAAAGGCCATGGATGCACAGTATCTAGATTGATATCTGCGTGTTTTAGTCTTCCGCCACACTGCAGAATATTATGATTTTCTTGGTCTATCCACAGACCAAGATTGTGTTTTAATTACTTATGAGGAAGATTATCATAGTCATTCCCATAAGTTTCTCTCTGGGCTTGTCTTACCCAATAGATAAGTGCTTCTGCAACGGTGTATTTTATGTCCTTTTTCATGAGATAATTTAACACGTTTTGTGTTACTTTGATTAATTTGATGAGTGAGGATTGGCGAGTACAATCCAAGACGGATGTTTGAACTTACTGCCTGGTGGTAGTTATGGATTGAGTCACTATGACGTGTGGCTTTTGTTCAGGCCAACTACCATTCACTAACCGTCGAGGCCCATGAAACCAAACATCTGCCTTTGCAAATTGTTTAAACGTCATCCCTTTTGATAAGAGATCAGCTGGATTATCTTTTGTTGGTACATGCAACAAATGAAAGCCTGTAGAAATTTCCCTAATTTCCGAGACTCGATTTCTTACATACGGAGTCGGACAGTTGTTTTTCTTACCCATTGTAGATAGCTTCATTGTCAGACCATAAACTGACATCTTTGATGTTCATGGTAGACAAGACTTGTCAGATATGTACTGATAAGCATGTGTCGGTTAACAATGCTGTTAGTTCCATCTGAGGCAAAGTTTTCTTCTTTAACCCTTAAGCTGCTCAGGGCCTTAAAGGCATCAACACTGCCAGGCGCATAAAAAAAATCAAAACAATATTTTGTCTTATAAAAGTGTTCATTTGTGTTCCCTGATCACTGGGAAAAAAATCGTAAGTGGCATTTTAGCCGCAATATTTCGAGGAAGTCTGGCAAAATAGAGGAGTTGACAAAGTAATTGTCAGAGGCGGTCAGCTCCGCCTGAGCTGTCAGGCAGGAGTTGCCCCAAAGATTTAATTATCTAATTATTTCATTGTCTCTGATTGATTTTTTCTACTTTTTTTTGCAGTAATATTATTCAATAGTGTGTAGTGTGATATATTTACATAATAAAATGTGCGGACTATCACTATACTCAAAAGTATTGTGAGCATATTAGTGATTCAATTATTTTATTCATCAAACAATAAACAAATAGTTTTGTTGTTATTACAGTACATACATAGGTTATATATAAGTTTCTACATGTTTTGCTCACCATAACTGTACAACTAACCTGGTATGGTGAGTTCAGACTGACAGAGGTCGCCACACACAGCTGATTCTCCCTCACCGGTTCAAGACCAGACACACTCTAACTATACTGTTTGTGGTTTTATTACACTATACACACATTATATATAAGGATCTACCACTAAGAACTTTATTTGACATGGCCAGGATTCCAACCCCTGCTGTCCAGGACCACACCTAAACGTACACAGTACCATGACCTCTGCACCAATGATTGTCTATGGTCGTCAATGATCCAATGATCGCACCAATATTTAGACGATCATTGGTGCAGTGGTCAAGGTACTGTGTACGTTTAGGAGTGATCATGGACAGCATGGGTTCGAATCCTGGCCATGTCAAATAGAGTTCATAGTGATCTGTGGCTTGCACGTTCATGCAGCTTTCTCAAATAAATATCTAAATGTTTTCTTCACTATAACTGTACAATTAAGCTGGTATGGTGCCCAAAGAGCATAGTGGCAACCCACCTACACAGCATAACTAAGTTATGCAGATAACACCACCTCCCTCACCAAAACAGCTTCTCCCAACATACTCCTTTTGCTGTTATTACTCTATATATTCATGTTATATATATATATATATATATATATATATATATATATATATATATATATATATATATATATATATATATATATATATATATATATATATAAGTATCTACATTTGTGTTCACCATAGCAAACCACTAAGCTGGTATGGTTAGTGCAGACAGTAACAGGTGGCCACACAGATTCGGCAGACGTTGCTACCGCCTATCCTCCCTCAGCATTACTATGGCTGAAGGAGGGAGGGGCGTACATACTACATACAGAGTAATTTATCACAACAATCCTGCTATTATCAGAAGCCTGGTCATTTTTATCAGTCAAGGGTCGTCTGTAATAATATCATCGGCAAATAATACCTGTTACATATATATTTTTACATTTTTTAGACGATGCTGGGGTCACAAGCTGAACAGCAGTGCCGTGAGCTGATGCTCACTGCATGTGTGCGCTGCCTCACTGCTCATGCTGTGTGCGCCAGCCTTGGTGGCTCACTCAATACTAAAACTTTCACACCCGGAATGTTGCCCACGATTTTTTTAAATGGCATCTACTTACAAAAGCCCTGAGGAAGCTGATATTAACCCCATGTAGCCACGAGACTTTTAAATCTGGCATGGTACTCTCACACATTGTATGATGTGGTGTGCATTTCCACGGCAGTTACTCACCACATCATATGATGTGTTGTGCAGTTTAAGGGTTAATGGAGCGACTGTAGCCTTAGAGATGATTAGATATGATTGATGGGAAGTCGCTAAGTAAGCACAAGCTCCGTAAGCTCTGACTGACGAGTCTGTAAATACATGTAATGTTACTTCCTTATTTTCCTTGTGACGATAATCTGTTTCAAGAGAGATTGAGCCTGCTCTTTTCTACTTAAAGTTATGTCGAGTCTACAAGTACATGATGCTACATTCAAGATACATCACCAGTAGCACAAAACGTTTTGACCAGGAGGCAAAAGTACCCTGAACCCCCTTCACCCCCCCTTCACGCGGGCTCGCCACCCGTTTTAACCAGCCAACTACCCATTCCCAGCTTGCCTGCTCCTTGATTGGTGACTCACCGACTGCACACCTGCACACTGCACATCAGCGCCATCTACCTGAGTCGACGTCTGAGCCTGACCAGCTATCAACTTCAGAATATTCTTTGTGCTCTTAGAGTTGACATCTCTCACTGGCATACTAAGCTCTCTGGCTTTCGTATACTAAGGGAGGTCTCAGTCATAGCCAATATTCTCAGCACCATTGCACCATTTCACATTATATTATTTAATCTATTGTGTTTTTTGTATTTATCTTTGTCAGTTTTGCATTATTCAGTTACCTGAGATTTGTCTTTATTTTCATTTATGTTTAAAGTAAATATATTATAGTTTAATTGTTCATACTTTGTGTTTTACGTGTTCCTCCCTCTAACTTACCACAGACAACAGGCAAGCAGTCTATCTTTTTTTGTAAGTGTGACCAGGCATTGACACCTGCCACTGGAGGACTGCTGAACATCAACACTCCAACACTTTCCCGTCACATCCTTGACTATGTGTCTCCGAAAGATTATCGGTTCGACTAAAGCTTGTTCTTGAGCCATCTCCATCCAATCTTTTTGTAACTGGGGTGCAGTGGATCATCCCAAATAACTTTTATCTTCCAAGCTTCTTGCACCAATAAACATCATTTAATTGTTAAGGGGTTTAATAGACCAAGTGGATCGAATACTTTGAAACCTGTGAAAGCAAATCCCTTTTTGAGATTTACTGGTACTGATTTGATTAATGTGGTGTATAATGTGAGATTCCATCCCATACCTAATACCTTTTGAGATTGCGGTACGAGATATTCAGGGTAACTTCTCTCGATTTGATTATTCAATGTTGCATTATTAGAGGCCCGTGACTGAAGTGGCATGTTGGCTCCTTGCAATTCCTTGTTGGCATCTTGATATATTTGTAACATACATTGTACTGTTAACTGTCCCTTGAAAATTATCTACTTATAGATTTTGACTGATTTCAGCCTTATAGGAACTGGATGATTTTTGTAGATGAGTGTCTAAACTTGCTTGCAGCAGAAGTGGGCTTGATGCTGCTCAGAAGAGTACAGAAGAGAATCTATAAGTCACAATAGGAATATTTAGTTTTTTGGGTTCTCTACCCATAGAAACTTAGTAAAGTCTCTATCTACTTCCTGTAATGCAACTCTAAAAAAAAAGGCTTTGCTAATATCTGCTGTATATGCATATTGTTAAGTCTTAACTTCAGCAGTATGTCATACAAGTTCTGAGTCGGACTTGGTCCGGTTTGCAAGCAATCATTTAGACTGGTTGCTTGGGGTCCAGATTTAGAGCTACAAATAAAAACTATCCATAAAGAAATTGTTTAACATTCTCTCATCACAGCCATTTGAGGTAAAAAATGGCCTGTTTGCTTATTGTCAAGTTTCATGACTTCGATGAATTTATTTTGTAACTGTTGAGCAATAATCTCATGGTAGAGTTGTAAATGCTCAGGCCTTTTCCTTAGCTTTGCTAACAGTGATTTATGTTGACTATAAGCCACGTTATAGTTGGTTGGAAAGATCTTATGGTTAAGTTTCCAAAGGAACCTTACCCAATATTGCCCATCATGGTACTGTACAGTTTCTAAGTATTGATTATATGTTCAGACATCATCAGGACTTGGTTGTTCAGGAATTATTCCTATTGCATCAAGCTCCCACAATTCATGTACAGAATCAAATCCATCATCAATTATTTGGGGGATTGTAAGTAGGGACTTCTTTTCTCAGTCACGCTACAGTTACAGTTTCTGTATGGTGTGATTTATCAGAAGTTGAAGATTCAAGATCTAGTACAGGTCCTGACATCAATAAGCCACCTGCTGATTTGAGTAAATTCATATCTTGCTGATTTGGGTAAATTCATACCCATAGATTTTTCTGATCTCAAAATGAATTGGTGCTAGTAGTCTGCGCCTACCAGAATTCCGATATCCCCAATGTGGTTGGAATCAACCAGAGGATGTGCCAATTAGATTCCTTTATCTGTTAGGTATTTAGTGGTGACTTCCAGACCAGTCACTTGTAGGTCAGTAGGAACTTTTTCCACTACAATAGCTTTGAATGTCTTTTGGAATGTACCTAGACAGACATTAAGCCTTACCTCATGATAGGTTTTAAGACCTGATTTGGTCAAGAAACCTGATATGCATATAGATACTTGATTTGAAGATTTAGGTTGTAAATTTTCTGCCACCTTTTAACTGATTAAAGTTCTCTGTAAGCCTTGATCAAACAAGCCTCTTGTTTGAGTGCATGCTCCTGGAATGCTTAAGTTCAGCCGAGCTGTAGGTAATGTGGCTGTGGCCTTAGATGCAAGTTGATTATTGGTTGTCTGAGATCTGGACTGAGTGTTGATATCACCTCAGAATGCTGTGTGATGTATACGTTTATGACAATACTGGCAAGTCTGCAATTAAGCATTACATTCACTCGAATTGTGCTTCCGCAGACAACGGATGCACCTGTCCAGGTATTTCAGTCGACTGGCACAGTCTACATAGACAGTGCATCGATATAATGTATGTGCTTCCTGACAGAATAAACATCTAGTGGCACTTGTAGCTCCTGTCTGCTTGGGAACTTGATTTCCTACAGTTCTGTTTACTGTGGGTGTTATTGAATGTGAGCTGACATTATTCTGTTTCCACTTTGTGAAAGATGAGTTCTGTGCCTTGATTTCTGATTGATTGATTGAACATTTCTTATTCTTGTGCGAAGATTCACTTTTACTGAATTTATCTTGTGTTCTAATTTTCTCTTGACTCCGTAATCTTAGTACTTAAGCTTGAAGACCCTCAAAAATTAGTTTCAACGATAAGATGTTGGTGTTGTAAAGGATGCATACCCAGCAAACACAGAAAGTTTTCTGATGTTTTTATTTGGTGCAGAAAGGTGACACTGTTACTAATTATATTAAGTCGTCTTTTTAACGTATAAAATACGTTAATTTCAGTCAGTCAAATCGTAGTATATGACGGTAAGGTGTGTATGACGGTGTATAAGGGTGTATGATGGTGTGTGCGGGAGTATGGCTGTGTGTACGGGTCAATGACGGTGTGTGAGGGGCGTATGGCTGTGAGTGTATGAGTGTATGACTGTGTGATGGTGTGTGAGAGTGTATGACTGTGTGTGAGAGTGTATGACTGTGTGTATGGGTGTATGACGGTGTATGACAGTGTGTGAAGGTGTGTAAGAGTGTATGGCAATATGTATGGCAATATGTATAGCAATACATATTGCCTATTTATATGTGCATCAGGGTATATGAAGGTGTGTATGGGTGTATACCAGTGTGTGTAGGTGTGTATGGGTGTATACCAGTGTGTGAAGGTGTGAATGGGTGTATACCAGTGTGTGAAGGTGTGCAAGGGTGTATACCAGTGTGTGAAGGTGTGTATGGGTGTATACCAGTGTGTGAAGGTGTGTATGGGTGTATACCAGTGTGTGAAGGTGTGTATGGGTGTATACCAGTGTGTGTAGGTGTGTATGGGTGTATAACAGTGTGTGAAGGTGTGTATGGGTGTATACCAGTGTGTGAAGGTGTGTATGGGTGTATACCAGTGTGTGTAGGTGTGTATGGGTGTATACCAGTGTGTGTAGGTGTTTATGGGTGTATACCAGTGTGTGTAGGTGTGTATGGGTGTATACCAGTGTGTGAAGGTGTGTATGGGTGTATACCAGTGTGTGAAGGTGTGTATGGGTGTATACCAGTGTGTGTAGGTGTGTATGGGTGTATACCAGTGTGTGAAGGTGTGTATGGGTGTATACCAGTGTGTGAAAGTGTGTATGGGTGTATACCAGTGTGTGTATGGGTGTATACCAGTGTGTGTATGGGTGTATACCAGTGTGTGAAGGTGTGTATGGGTGTATACCAGTGTGTGAAGGTGTGTATGGGTGTATACCAGTGTGTGAAAGTGTGTATGGGTGTATACCAGTGTGTGTAGGTGTGTATGGGTGTATACCAGTGTGTGAAGGTGTGTATGGGTGTATACCAGTGTGTGAAGGTGTGTATGTGTGTATACCAGTGTGTGAAGGTGTGTATGGGTGTATACCAGTGTGTGAAGGTGTGTATGGGTGTATACCAGTGTGTGAAGGTGTGTATGGGTGTATACCAGTGTGCGTAGGTGTGTATGGGTGTATACCAGTGTGTGTAGGTGTGTATGGGTGTATACCAGTGTGTGTAGGTGTGTATGGGTGTATACCAGTGTGTGAAGGTGTGTATGGGTGTATACCAGTGTGTGTAGGTGTGTATGGGTGTATAACAGTGTGTGAAGGTGTGTATGGGTGTATACCAGTGTGTGAAGGTGTGTATGGGTGTATACCAGTGTGTGTAGGTGTGTATGGGTGTATACCAGTGTGTGAAGGTGTGTAAGGGTGTATACCAGTGTGTGAAGGTGTGTATGGGTGTATACCAGTGTGTGTAGGTGTGTATGGGTGTATACCAGTGTGTGAAGGTGTGTATGGGTGTATACCAGTGTGTGAAAGTGTGTATGGGTGTATACCAGTGTGTGTAGGTGTGTATGGGTGTATACCAGTGTGTGAAGGTGTGTATGGGTGTATACCAGTGTGTGTAGGTGTGTATGGGTGTATACCAGTGTGTGTAGGTATGTATGGGTGTATACCAGTGTGTGTAGGTGTATGAAGGTGTGAATGGCTGTGTACTCACCTATTTGTTTGTGTCTGCAGGATCGAGCATTGACTCTTGGATCCCGCCTTTCCAGCTATCGGTTGTTTACAGCAATGACTCCTGTCCCATTTCCCTATCATACCTAATTTTAAAATTATGAATAGTATTTGCTTCCATAACCTGTTCCTTAAGTGCATTCCATTTTCCCACTACTCTCACGCTAAAAGAAAACTTCCTAACATCTCTGTGACTCATCTGAGTTTCTAGCTTCCATCCATGTCCCCTCGTTCTGTTACTATTCCGTGTGAGCATTTCGTCTATGTCCACTCTGTCAATCCCCCTGAGTATTTTATACGTTCCTATCATGTCCCCCCTCTCCCTTATTTTTTCTAGTGTTGTACGGCACAGTTCCTTAAGCCACTCCTCATACCCCATCCCTCGTAACTCTGGGACGAGTCTCGTTGCAACCCTCTGAACCTTTTCCAGTTTCCTTATATGCTTCTTCAGATGGGGACTCCATGATGAGGCGGCATACTCTAAGACTGGCCTCACGTAGGCAGTGTAAAGCACCCTAAATGCCTCCTTACTTAGGTTTCTGAATGATGTTCTAACTTTTGCCAGTGTAGAGTACGCTGCTGTCATTATCCTATTTATATGGGCTTCAGGAGATAGATTAGGTGTTACGTCCACACCCAGGTCTCTTTCTCGCGTCGTCACAGGTAGGCAATTCCCCTTCATTGTGTACTGTCCCTTTGGTCTCCTATCACCTATTCCCATTTCCATAACTTTACATTTGTTAGTGTTGAACTCCAGTAGTCATTTCTCTGACCATCTCTGCAACCTGTTCAGGTCCTCTTGGAGGATCCTGCAATCCTCATCTGTCACAACTCTTCTCATCAACTTTGCGTCATCCGCGAATATCGACATGTAGGACTCTACTCCTGTAATCATGTTGTTAACATATTTTATAAATAGATTTGGTCCCAGCACCGATCCTTGTGGTACTCCACCTGTTACAGTTTGCCGGTCCAACTTCTCGCCCCTTACCATAACTCTTTGGCTCTTTCCTGTTAGGTAGTTCCTTATCCATGCTAGGACCTTTCCCCCACCCCCGCCTGCCTCTCGAGTTTGAACAGCACGACTGCGGGACTGTATTAATGACTTTTTTGACAGTCCAGAAATATGCAGTCAGCTCAACCATATCTGTCCTGTCTGCCCAACCATCACTGTGTGTGACAGTGTGTGAAGGTGTGTAAGGGTGTATGATGGTGTGTGAAGGTGTATGAAAGAGTGTAAGGTTGTATGGCAGTGTGTGAAGGTGTATGAAGGTGTATATGACAGTGTAAGAAAGTGTATGACGGTGTGTGAAGGTGTACGAAAGAATGTATGTGTGTATGGCAGTGTGTGAAGGTGTATGAAGGTGTGAATGGGGTGTATGACTGTGTGTGTGATGGTGTATGAACGTGTGTAAGGGTGTATGACGGTATATGAAGATGTATGAAGATGTGTATGAGTGTATGAAGTGTATGACAGTGTGAGAAGGAGTATGAAGGTGTGTATGGGTGTATGAAGCTGTGTATGGGTGTATGAAGCTGGTTATGGGTGTATGAAGGTGTATATGGGTGTATGAAGGTGTGTATGGGTGTATGAAGCTGTGTATGGGTGTATGAAGGTGTATATGGGTGTATGAAGGTGTATATGGGTGTATGAAGGTGTGTATGGGTGTATGAAGGTGTGTAAGGGTGTATGACAGTGTATGAGGGAAGATGGAGGCCGGGGTCAGGATGTTGTGGGTAAGAGTACTAGGCCTTGTGACCTGGGTCAGGATTTCTGATTTTGGTTTTTATTTTTCTCATTTTTTAACTTATTACCTTTCTGCCAAATAATTTAAGTATAAGATATTGCACAGTATTATGTGACTATAATGATATGCATTATTTCCTTAATATTCAAACGTGATGATTAAGGATAATATAAAGCAAATAATCTAAAAATCCCAATTAAACATTTTGAGAAGGAACATCTAGCAACCCCTGTCTGGTGCACTAAATATATGGCAGTGTTCCTCACTGGTGAAGGGTACCTACCAGCCAACGCCGCCACCTCTGTCAGAGCCGACACCGCCGCTAGTACCGCCACAGCCGCCACTACCACTAGCACTGCCACCACCATAAGTGTGTAAGGGTGTATGGCGGTATATGAAGATGTATGAAGATGTGTATGAGTGTGTGCCAGTGTGTGAATGTGTGTAGTGGTGTATGACAGTGTGAGAAGGAAATAATAGACAGATAAACTGGGAGCAAATACACCAGGACTTCACAGAAATAAACTGGGAAGAACAGCTAGAAAATGTGAACCTGAACCAGTGCCTGGAAAAAATAAGCTCAGTAGCACTAGAAAATGTACAAAGCGCATCCCCCTAAGAAAAAAGAGGAAGAGATGCAGATTGGAACGAGAACGTCGTTCCCTATATAGGCGAAGAAAACGAATCGCGGAACAACTTGAAAGTCGCACCCTATCTCAGGAACGGCGAAGAAAGTTATGTAGCGAAATAGGAAAAATTGAACTCAAGCTACAAGAATCATACAAAACCCAGGAGAGGCAAAGAGAGCAAAAGGCCATCAGTGAAATAGAGAGAAACCCGAAATATTTTTTCTCCTATGCAAAATCAAGATCAAAAACCACATCTAGTATCGGGCCCCTGCGAAAGGAAGATGGAACTTTCACCGATGACAACAAAGAAATGAGTGAGCTACTGAGGAAGCAGTACGACTCTGTGTTCAGCGAGCCATCAACGCACTAAAGATCGATAACCCAAATGAATTTTTCATGGATATGATACCAACATCAAATCATATATCAGACGTCACCCTATCCCCACTGGACTTTGAAGAAGCCATAAACAGTATGCCTATGCACTCTGCACCAGGCCCGGATTCTTGGAACTCCATATTCATCAAGAACTGTAAAAAAACACTATCGCAGGCCTCCACATTCTGTGGAGACAAAGCCTAGATACTGGCGTTATTCCTGATATACTAAAAACAGCAGAGATAGCACACTTCATAAAGGAGGAAATAAGGCAGAGGCAAAAAATTACAGACCGATAGCGTTAACATCGAACATCATTAAAATTTTTGAGAGAGTGCTAAGAAGTAAGCTCACAAAATACATGGAAGCACAGCATCTCCATAACCCCCGACAACATGGTTTCAGAACAGGGAACTAATTCAGAACCCAATGTGTAATAGTCAACAAAATAAAATCCAGCCCATGAACCGTTAAGAGCTCAGTCCCTCAGGGTACTGCGCTTGCTCCGGTACTTTTTCTCATCCTCATATCGGACATAGACAGAACACAACCTATAGCACTGTATCATCCTTTGCAGATGACACCAGGATCTTCATGAGAGTAGGCAACATAGAGGACACGGCAAACCTCCAGTCAGATGTAGATCAGGTCTTTCTATGGGCTACAGAAAATAATATGGTGTTTAACGAAGATAAGTTCCAGCTCATGCGCTATGGAAAAATGAAAATATAAAAACGGAAACCACGTACAGAACTCAGACAAATCATAACATAGCACGAAAAGGCAATGTAAAGGATTTGGTGTACTCATGTCGGAAGACCTTACCTTTAAAGAACACAATATAGTAGCCGTCACAACTGCACGAAAATGATGGGTTGGATAACAAGGACTTTTCACACTAGAGATGCTATACCGATGATGATACTTTTCAAAACGCTTTGTGCTCTCTAGAGTGGAGTACTGCTGCACAAGACAGCCCTTTCAAATCTGGAGAAATTGCTGACCTGGAGAGCGTGCAGAGGTCCTTTACTGCTAGAATCCACTCGGTAAACATCTAAACTATTGGGACCGACTAAAGAACCTAAATCTGTACTCCTTGAGCGCAGGCGGAAGAGATAACATAATAATTTACTCATGGAAAATATTAGAGGGGGCTGATCCAAACCTGCCACAGAAATAACATCACATGAGACCAGAAGACATGCCAGGATGTGCAGAATACCCGTTGAAAAGCAGAGGTGCAACTGGTACTGAGAGAGAACTCTATCAACATCAGAGGCCCGAGACTGTTCAAAACGCTCCCGCTACACATAAGGGGCATAACTGCAAACCCCTCACAGTGTTCAAGAGAGAACTGGATAAGCACCTCCAAAGGATACCTGATCAACCAGGCTGTGACTCATACGTCAGGCTGCGAGCAGCCGCGTCCAACAGCCTGGTTGATCAGTCCAGCAACCAGGAGGCCTGGTCAACGGACAGGGCCACGGGGACGCTAAGCCCGGAAGCACCTCAAGGTAACCTCAAGGTAAGTAAGGTAACCATCAGCACCGCCACCGCCGCTAGCACCACCACCGCCGCTAGCACCGCCACTAGCACTGCCACCACCATCAGCACCACCACCACTGCTAGCGCCACCACCGC
>WNGS01000681.1:70903-83735 GCA_020271785.1 Procambarus virginalis | reverse complement strand
TAATGCCTATCAGCTGTGGAGGGTTATTAAGGCCTGTCAGTCTCTGGATGATTATTAAGGCCTGTCAGCCTCTGGAAGGATATTAAGGCCTGTCAGCTTCTGGAGGGTTATTAAGACCTGTCAGCCTCTCGAGGGTTATTAAGGCCTGTCAGCCTCTGGAGGGTATTAAGGCCTGTCAGCCTCTGGAGGGTATTAAAGCCTGTCAGCCTCTGGAGGGTATTAAGGCCTGTCAGCCTCTGGAGGGTTATTAAGGCCTGTCAGCCTCTTTAGGGTTATTAGGCCTGTCAGCCTCTGGAGGGTTAATAAGACCTGTCAGCCTCTGGAGGGTTATTAAAGCCTGTCAGCCTCTGGAGGGTATTAAGGGCTGTCAACCTCTGGGGGATTATTAAGGCCTGTCAGCCACTGGAGGGTTATTAAGGCCTGTCAGCCTCTGGGGGTTATTAAACCTGTCAGCCTCTGGAGGGGTATTAAGGCCTGTCAGCATCTGGAGGGTTATTAAGGCCTGTCAGCCTCTGGAGGGTTTTAAGACCTGTCAGCCTCTGGAGGTTATTAAGGCCTGTCAGCCTGTGGAGGGTTATTAAGACCTGTCAGCTTCTGCAGGGTTATTAATGCCTGTCAGCCTCTGGAGGGTTATTAAGGCCTGTCAGCCTCTGGAGGGTATTAAGGCCTGTCAGCATCTGGAGGGTTATTAAGGCCTGTCAGCCTCTGGAGGGTATTAAGGCCTGTCAGCCTCTGAAGGGTATTAAGGCCTGTCTTCATCTGGAGGGTATTAAGGCCTGTCAGCCTCTGGAGGATTATTAAGGCCTGTCAGCTTCTGGAGGGTTATTAAGGCCTGTCAGCCTCTGGAGGGTTATTAAGGCCTGTCAGCCTCTGGAGGGTATTAAGGCCTGTCAGCATGTGGAGGGTTATTAAGGCCTGTCAGCCTCTGGAGGGTTTTTAAGGCCTGTCAGCCATGGAGGGTTATTAAGGCCTGTCAGTCTCTGGATGATTATTAAGGCCTGTCAGCCTCTGGAGGGTTATTAAGGCCTGTCAGCCTCTTGAGGGTTATTAAGGCCTGTCAGCAATGGAGGGTTATTAAGGCCTGTCAGCCTCTGGAGGGTTATTAAAGTGTGTGAGCCTCTGGAGGGTTATTAAGGCTTGTCAGCCTCTGGAGGGTTATTAAGGCCTGTCACCAATGGAGGGTTATTAAGGCCTGTCAGCCTCTGGAGGGTTATTAAGGCCTGTCAGCCTCTTGAGGGTTATTAAGGCCTGTCAGCAATGGAGGGTTATTAAGGCCTTTCAGCCTCTGGAGGGTATTAAGGCCTGTCAGCCTCTTTAGGGTATTAAGGCCTGTCAGCCTCTGGAGGGTTATTAAGGCGTGTCAGCCTCTGGAGGGTTATTAAGGCCTGTTAGCTTCTGGAGGGTTATTAAGGCCTGTCAGCCTCTGGAGGGTTATTAAGGTCTGTCGGCCTCTGGAGGGTTATTAAGGCCTGTCAGCCTCTGGAGGGTTATTAAAGCCTGTCAGCCATGGAGGGTTATTAAGGCCTGTCATCCTCTGGAGGGTTATTAATGCCTGTCAGCCATGGAGGGTTATTAAGGCCTGTCAGCCTCTGGATGAATATTAATGCCTGTCAGCCTCTGGAGGGTTATTAAGGCCTGTCAGCCTCTGGAGGGTTATTAAGACCTGTCAGCCTCTGGAGGGTTATTAAAGCCTGTTACCCTCTGGAGGGTTATTAAGGCATGTCAGCAATGGAGGGTTATTAAGGCCTGTCAGCCTCTGGAGGGTTATTAAGGCCTGTCAGCCTCTGGAGGGTTATTAAGACCTGTCAGCCATGGAAGGTTATTAAGGCCTGTCAGCATCTGGAGGGTTATTAATGCGTGTCAGCCTCTGGAGGGTTATTAAGACCTGTCAGCATTGGAAGGTTATTAAGGCCTGTCAGCAACTGGAGGGTTATTAATGCGTGTAAGCCTCTGGAGGGTTATTAAGGCGTGTCAGCCTCTGGAGGGTTATTAAGGCCTGTTAGCTTCTGGAGGGTTATTAAGGCCTGTCAGCCTCTGGAGGGTTATTAAGGTCTGTCGGCCTCTGGAGGGTTATTAAGGCGTGTCAGCCTCTGGAGGGTTATTAAGGCCTGTCAGCCTCTGGAGGGTTATTAAGGCATGTCAGTCTCTGGAGGGTTATTAAGGCCTGTCAGCCTCTGGAGGGTATTAAGGCCTGTCAGCCTCTGGAGGGTTATTAAGGCCTGTCAGCCTCTGGAGGGTTATTAAGGCCTGTCAGCCTCTGGAGGGTTATTAATGCCTGTCAGCCATGGAGGGTTATTAAGGCCTGTCAGCCTCTGGATGATTATTAAGGCCTGTAGCCTCTAGAGGGTTATTAAGGCCTGTCAGACTCTGGAGGGTTATTAAGACCTGTCAGCCTCTGGAGGGTTATTAAGGACTGTCAGCCTCTGGAGGGTTATTAAGGACTGTCAGCCTCTGGAGGGTATTAAGGCCTGTCAGCCTCTGGAGGGTATTAAGGCCTGTCAGCCTCTGGAGGGTTATTAAGGCCTGTCAGCCTCTGTAGGGTTATTAAGGCCTGTCAGCCTCTGGAGGGTTATTAACGCCTGTCAGCCTCTGGATGGTTATTAAGGCCTGTCAGCCTCTGGATGGTTATTAAGGCCTGTCAGCCTCTGGAGGGTTATTAAGGCCTGTCAGCCTCTGGAGGGTTATTAAGGACTGTCAGCCTCTGGAGGGTTATTAAGGCCTGTCAGCCTCTGGAGGGTTATTAAGGACTGTGAGCCTCTGGAGGGTTATTAAAGCATGTCAGCAGTAGGGGGAAAAGTGCCTTCCTATGCCACCTATGCATGGATATCAGATATGGAAATCAGAAGCGGAGTGCCACATAGAGCCAGTCCATATTAGGTCATCCAGGGGGTGAGTAGTAGCGGTCGAGAAAACGGCAGAAAAAACTGGAGGTAACTGTTGTATATACTGGTATGAATATGTTCATTTATACAGTAGTAATATGACAGTATATTTAAGTAAAAAAATGAATTTATTGTATAATAAACACGGGTGAGGGCCAGTCACACCCCCTCATTCCCTCTATGGATCGGGTGTAACAAAAAAACAGGTTAGTCTGAGTAGGGGTGGGGTCCCCACCCTCCCTCGTACTGGGTGACCTTGGGTGAACCGTAAGAGGGTCAACGCCCTCCTGACACACATACAGTATTTTTGGGATATATAATCGATCAAGACTGAACGATCCCTCCAGGACTATATACATATATATATGTTCAGACCCATTTCGTACTTGGTGACCTTGGGTGGTCGGTCGTACCCTTCCTTGCACCTAATGGCCTTGACTTCACCCGGTGTTAAAAATCAAAGAATTTATTAATGCCCCCCACCCCTTTAATGTGTTGTAAGGGGGAACCCCACACCTCCTAGGTGTTGTAAGTGTTTTTTTTTATTTTAAGATTATATACTTAAAAGGGGAAAAGAAATAAGCCATATGTTTTATAGATTATATTAAACAAAGTACAGTAGGGTTAAACATAGTCAAATTGAAGTCACCCTCCCTTTTATAATACTTCCCCACGAGTTTTCTTCTCCGCGCCCACAGGTCCGTTGTGGGGTCTTCCTCCCCCTCCTCCCCCTGGGATGAAGATGATGACTCATCACCATCACCCAGAGAGTGAATTGGGTGTAGTGGCTCTTCTTCCTCAGGTATTGGGCTACTGACGTCATAGGGTTCACTCTCACTGGTGGGGTGTTGTCCTTCCTCACCTTGTGGATCAATGACGTCATCACCTTCACTCTCGGGGGACATTCCTCGGGCTGAGGTGTTGGGGTGGGAATCCAGTGGTATGTCTGGGTGTCCATATGCTAGGCTGGTGTATTTATCTAGGTAAAAGCGCTTATCATCAAATGCACTTAAACCTTTCTTAGTATTGAAAATAGTTGACATTTGCCCCCCCACATTCCTAATTTGTGAATAATGGAAAGTGTTTACTACTCCATTACTTTGTAGGGTCTCTTTAAAGTGGTTATGTGTTAAAGATCTTTGCACAGCGCGGGGAATACCCTTAGCGGTGATGGAATTTGAATTATCATGCAAAAGCCCACTATACATTTTGGGCTTAAGTGCTACAACTTCAAGGATGTGTCTGTCTGAAACCTCTGACTTTAAAAGTCCTAAAACACCCTTTTTAGAAGGATCATACAAGGGGTGAGTTACAGGAAAGTTACTCGTATCTAACCATGATCTAAGGGGTTCTTTCCCCATCTCGTTAAAGACATCTTCAGCAAGTAAGCTAAAAATGATGCTGTCTGTATCACTATACTGCAGTTGTACTCTATCTGAATAGTGCCCCTTAAGTACCCGGTACCAAAAATGGTACAAACTGTATTTTGCTAGCTCAAGAATCTGGAACCCAATGTAATTAGGATGAGTAATTTTAATGAATGGTCTGGAACTGACAGACAATAATTTATTGTCACCTAAATGCACCATTCGTTTAAAGCGTGGATTCTTCACCTCCCGTAAAAAGACTCTAGCAGAAGTCACTAGTTTGGTGTCAATAGCATAACGGGCTGGGTTCAGTAGTGTTTTACCGAAAACACTGTTAGTCAGCAACTTAAAAAGTGTTTTCCTATCGTTACTGGTGGAGGCATTTCTATTGTTAACGTTTGTGTTAACAAATCCCGCCATAAAATCAGACTGATGGAACTCATAAATTGCATGAATAGTCTGTACTTCAAGACCTATCTCAATAAATAGCTGTAAAAGGTGAAGTGATATGAAATATTGTTGTTTGGGCAGATGATCACCAACCAGTTTAATATTTTTTTTTAGGGAGCTTTGTAATGTTATTTGTTTCCAAAAGTCCCCTACTAAATGGAGAGATATCCATCATACTTATTCCCCTATGGTGTAAACAAAGGGGTAGATCGTCTGTTAGTCTAGCTATTTCAGGTCTTATGTGTTTGGTGTCAATTAAGAGCCAGTAGCCTTTGTTAGAAGAGAATGGCTGTTCTGTCATTATTTTCCCTTCACTAATGAAGGAGTTCATCTCATCAGATGATAGTCTCCTTAGTCCCCCATAGGGCAATTTCTTAGTCATACAACTCCCATAAAGGGAGTTGAAATCGAGGTATAGTAAGAATGAAGATCTATCCTCCTGAGGGTTAAAAGATGGGTTGACATAGCGGTTGTTAGCTCTGACGTAACTCCTAACTGCAGTTGTAAAACCTCCTCGAATGTTTTGTGAGAGGAGGTTGTGCAACGTCACGTCGGCACTTAACTCCAACGATATTTTGCTGCTTTTCAAGAAGCAGTCGTAGGAATAGCCCGGGAGACTACAGTAATGGGTCATTTCTAAAGAATATAAGTCATTTAGAATTACTCTGTGGTGTGTAAAAATGTCAGCTAGTAAGCCGACATCACACTTTAAATAAATGAGAAGGTAATCCTTCAATGACCTACACCTTGTTGTCTCCCATACTAATTTAGAATGACTATATTCATCCAAAGTTATACCTGATTTGTTTAGGGAGCTGTAAAACATTTCAATAGGGGGGAGTGTTGTATCATTAAAGCAGCTGATTTTAGTGGTATATTCATAAGGAAAAAAATGTTTCCCCCTTAAGAGAAGGTGGTGACTCTCTTTAGGCAAACCTTCTATCATTGAGTGAGTGAATGTTAAGGGGCTGGCTGAATCTATGTGGGTCTTTGCTAGGGATGAAAGACTACCTGTAATAAAAGCCAGTGAATCGAGAAATTTAAGCTTCCCTATTTCCACCTTAAGATATTTCGTTCCCTGTCTCATGAGGATATTGCTCTTAATATTTGAACCCATGGCAAACTCCCTCAAAATTAAGCCCATGTCATAAGACATATTGTGAGCAATTAGGACTAAACTCTCTAGAGCATTCTTGTGGCGAAGGTTGCAGTAGTTACATAGAGCTCCAATATAATTGAGCTTTTCCCTAAGGTGATCATGATGTTGAACCTTGAAATTGGTGAGGGTAAATACCTCTTCACAAAACTGACAGTGTGACTGTCTCCTAAAATGAACCATATCCTCAAGAGACATGTCTATTTCATAATAGGGAGTGTGGATCTGATAATTTCCCATTTGGTAGCAACTCGTCGCATGAAATGTGTGACACTGTCCTCCCCAAAATATGTAAATTTATCAACGACCGAGTGGTTCCTATCAACAATTATATAGCTGTATGCTATAGCCTTATGTATGGCTGTAACAGAACCTAGACAATCCTCAGTGCTTAAGTACGACTCAAAGTCGAAGTAAGCCACATGAGAAGGAGGGTAACCTTTCCCCGCATTTGTAAAATGAAGTGTGTCCCCCTCCTGTGGGTAAATAATTTTCTGAGTGAGCTCACAGGAGGATGAGTGGTTTGTTAGCTCTGTGGAATTTTGATATTCTGAAAGACAGTTTCTACAGAAGACTGTCTTTCGTCTGTGGCTACGAGTAAAGTTCCGTAGGAATTTATCAAATTCTTTAATTAGTGCCACATGAGACTCTCCCAAGAGCAATAATGGCACTATGACCGAGTACTGTCTGCTGCCACGGCGGCAAAGAGAGACGTGATAGACACCGTCCGTATGTTTGTGTATTGAATACAAAAAAATGGACAGTTTATTACTACTCTCCAATTTAGAGATATCCTCCCACGAGAGAGGGAAGGATAAATGGTCGTATTTGACCATTTTCCTAACCCTAGAGTGAGACTCTACAAGTCTCCCTATACGTCTCCATTTCCACCCTTGTTGTGATGCCAGAAAAGCAGCGATGCATTGAATAATGCATGTTCTGTTGTTTCCTACAGGGTTTGGGTTGAAGACCTCATTTCGCCCCCTTAGAAAGGGAGGATAAGGGACATAATCCCCCAAAACTGATCTTACACTGGCATTACAGATGACGATTTTCAGGAAATCGACATTATATAGTATGAAACCACTCCCTTCTGTTTCTGAAAGGAGATCCTCCAACCGTGTAATCATATAACCCACCCAGCTATCAATAAGATTACCCACCTCCTCAAGAGTTACCAGTCTAGCAGGTGTCGTTATGAAGTGTTCCCTAAAGTCATCATCTTCTGTGAGTCGTTGTTTTAAAAGTGTAACCTTCACCTCGAGAAGGATTTTTAATGAAGAAGTAAAATTACCATGCCCCCTAAGAGAATTCATGTAATTCTCTATTTCAGATATGTAATAGTCCCTAAAGTTGCTTAGGAGTCCTATAGGGTCTGTGGCGAAGGCTTGGGGGATGGAATATTCCATTCTAGTGAAGAGATCCCCAGGCCCCCACCCTATTAATTAAGGGGGTGACTATAACATCCTCCTCATCTGAGAAATTTTCATCACTAATTAGTCCATTATCTCGATTGTTGTCAAGAGGTCTAAGACCACTAGGACCTGCCTGAGAGATGTCACCACCACCATCATCATCACCATTATCATCATCACTCATCACTTCCTCCCCCCCCCCTCCCCTCCATTACCATTGGACTGACTAACCCCACCACCGCTTAAGGGGTTATTGTCACACTGTGCTTTGTCATGTTCCTCTCCTAACTGACCCTGTGATGATTTTACCTGCCACTGAATCGCCCCTGGAAAATAATAATAATAATAATAATAATAATAATAATAATAATAATAATAATAATAATAATAATAATAATAATAATAAAAAATAATAAACAAAACAGTGCAACATCTCAGAAAGCTTCATAAGAGAAATAAAGGTGGAGTGGGGTTTATTCACCAACCTTGGGGCATGTTTGAAGATGCTCAGAGACCAACCCATCACAGAGAGAGGCTCAAGTATCACAGGCAAATGTGGAGTGAGGACTCAGAGTGGTTTTACCACACACGAGATATGAACCAGCCTCTCTGGTATGGGGGTAGACGAGTGATGTTTGCCTCCTAGGAAGGAAATAGAGTATAAATATATACTCTCACTCTCCCACTCTCATGGAGGTAGGGAAACCATCTAAATATTTCACTTTTTGAAATAAATAAGTAAATAAAAGAAGCTATATACCTCTCCACAGTTTCTCCTGTGTTCCCACTAGACTGCACACAAACAGTTGACCGCAGAAGAGACAGCAATATGTCGCATGTACGAAGAGATGAGATGAGCCCCACCCACAAATTCTACAAATATCGCCAGCTTTCGACATCACGCTTTACCTAGAAATAAAATAATATATATATATATATATATATATNGCTTGTCAGCCTCTGGAGGTATATTAAGGCCTGTCAGCCTCTGTAGGGTTACTAAGGCTGTCAGCCTCTGGAGGGTTATTAAGGCCTGTCAGCCTCTGGAGGGTTATTAAGGACTGTCAGCCTCTGGAGGGATATAAGGCCTGTCAGCCTCTGGAGGGTTATTAAGGCCTGTCAGCTCTGGAGGGTTATTAAGGCGTGTCAGCCTCTGGAGGGATATTAAGGCCTGTCAGCCTCTGGAGGGTATTAAGGCCTGTCAGCCTCTGGAGGGTTATTAAGGCCTGTCAGCCTTGGAGGGTATTAAGGCCTGTCAGCCTCTGGAGGGTATTAAGGCCTGTCAGCCTCTGGAGGGTTATTAAGGCCTGTCAGCCTCTGGAGGGTTACTAAGGCCTGTCAGCCTCTGGAGGGTATTAAGGCCTGTCAGCCTCTGGAGGGTTATAAGGCCTGTCAGCCTCTGGAGGGTTACTAAGGCCTGTCAGCCTCTGGAGGTATATTAAGGCCTGTCAGCTTGGAGGGTTATTAAGGCCTGTCAGCCTCTGGAGGGTTTAAGGCCTGTCAGCCTCTGGAGGTATATTAAGGCCTGTCAGCCTCTGGAGGGTTATTAAGGCCTGTCAGCCTCTTGAGGGTTACTAAGGCCTGTCAGCCTCTGGAAGTATATTAAGGCCTGTCGGCCTCTGGAGGGTTATTAAGGCCTGTCAGCCTCTGGAGGGTTATTAAGGCCTGTCAGCCTCTGGAGGGTTATTAAGGCCTGTCAGCCTCTGGAGGTTATTAAGGCCTGTCAGCCTCTGGAGGTATATTAAGGCCTGTCAGCCTCTGGAGGGTTATTAAGGCCTGTCAGCCTCTGGAGGGTATTAAGGCCTGTCAGCCTCTGGAGGGTTATTAAGGCCTGTCAGCCTCTGGGGTATATTAAGGCCTGTCAGCCTCTGGAGGGTTACTAAGGCCTGTCAGCCTCTGGAGGGTTATTAAGGCCTGTCAGCCTCTGGAGGGTTATTAAGGCCTGTCAGCCTCTGGAGGGTTATTAAGGCCTGTCAGCCTCTGGAGGGTTATTAAGGCCTGTCAGCCTCTGGAGGGTATTAAGGCCTGTCAGCCTCTGGAGGGTTATTAAGGCCTGTCAGCCTCTGGAGGGTATTAAGGCCTGTCAGCCTCTGGAGGGTTATTAAGGCCTGTCAGCCTCTGGAGGGGTATTAAGGCCTGTCAGCCTCTGGAGGGTATTAAGGCCTGTCAGCCTCTGGAGGGTTATTAAGGCCTGTCAGCCTCTGGAGGGTATTAAGGCCTGTCAGCCTCTGGAGGTATATAAGGCCTGTCAGCCTCTGGAGGGTTATTAAGGCCTGTCAGCCTCTGGAGGGTTATTAAGGCCTGTCAGCTCTGGAGGGTTATTAAGGCCTGTCAGCCTCTGGAGGGTTATTAAGGCCTGTCAGCCTCTGGAGGGTTATTAAGGCCTGTCAGCCTCTGGAGGGTATTAAGGCCTGTCAGCCTCTGGAGGGTATTAAGGCTGTCAGCCTCTGGAGGGTTATTAAGGCCTGTCAGCCTCTGGAGGGTTACTAAGGCCTGTCAGCCTCTGGCGGGTTATTAAGGCCTGTCAGCCTCTGGAGGGTTATTAGGCCTGTCAGCCTCTGGAGGGTTATAAGGCCTGTCAGCCTCTGGAGGTATATTAAGGCCTGTCAGCCTCTGGAGGTTATTAAGGCCTGTCAGCCTCTGGAGGGTTACTAAGGCCTGTCAGCCTCTGGAGGTATATAAGGCCTGTCAGCCTCTGGAGGGGTTATTAAGGCCTGTCAGCCTCTGGAGGGTATTAAGGCGTGTCAGCCTCTGGAGGGTTATTAAGGCCTGTCAGCCTCTGGAGGTTATTAAGGCCTGTCAGCCTCTGGAGGTTATTAAGGCCTGTCAGCCTCTGGAGGGTTATTAAGGCCTGTCAGCCTCTGGAGGGTTATTGCCTGTCAGCCTCTGGAGGGTTATTAAGGCCTGTCAGCCTCTGGAGGGTTATTAAGGCCTGTCAGCCTCTGGAGGGTATTAAGGCTGTCAGCCTCTGGAGGGTTATTAAGGCCTGTCAGCCTCTGGAGGGTTATAAGGCCTGTCAGCCTCTGGAGGGTATTAAGGCCTGTCAGCCTCTGGAGGGTTACTAAGGCCTGTCAGCCTCTGGAGGTATATTAAGGCCTGTCAGCCTCTGGAGGGTTATTAAGGCCTGTCAGCCTCTGGAGGGTATTAAGGCCTGTCAGCCTCTGGAGGGTATTAAGGCCTGTCAGCCTCTGGAGGGTTATTAAGGCCTGTCAGCCTCTGGAGGGGTATTAAGGCCTGTCAGCCTCTGGAGGGTTATTAAGGCCTGTCAGCCTCTGGAGGGTTATTAAGGCCTGTCAGCCTCTGGAGGGTATTAAGGCCTGTCAGCCTCTGGAGGGTTATTAGGCCTGTCAGCCTCTGGAGGGTTATTAAGGCCTGTCAGCCTCTGGAGGGTATTAAGGCCTGTCAGCCTCTGGAGGGTTATTAAGGCCTGTCAGCCTTGGAGGGTATTAAGGCCTGTCAGCCTCTGGAGGGTTATTAAGGCCTGTCAGCCTCTGGAGGGTTATTAGGCCTGTCAGCCTCTGGGGTTACTAAGGCCTGTCAGCCTCTGGAGGTATATTAAGGCCTGTCAGCCTCTGGAGGGTATTAAGGCCTGTCAGCCTCTGGAGGGTTATTAAGCCTGTCAGCCTCTGGAGGGTTATTAAGGCCTGTCAGCCTCTGGAGGTATATAAGGCCTGTCAGCCTCTGGAGGGTTATTAAGGCCTGTCAGCCTCTGGAGGTTATTAAGGCCTGTCAGCTCTGGAGGGTTATTAAGGCCTGTCAGCCTCTGGAGGGTTATTAAGGCCTGTCAGCCTCTGGAGGGTTATAAGGCCTGTCAGCCTCTGGAGGGTTATTAAGGCCTGTCAGCCTCTGGAGGGTTATTAAGGCCTGTCAGCCTCTGGAGGTATATAAGGCCTGTCAGCCTCTGGAGGGTTATTAAGGCCTGTCAGCCTCTGGAGGGTTACTAAGGCCTGTCAGCCTCTGGAGGTATATTAAGGCCTGTCAGCCTCTGGAGGGTTATTAAGGCCTGTCAGCCTCTGGAGGGTTATTAAGGCCTGTCAGCCTCTGGGGTTATTAAGGCCTGTCAGCCTCTGGAGGGTTATTAAGGCCTGTCAGCCTCTGGAGGATATTAAGGCCTGTCAGCCTCTGGAGGTATATTAAGGCCTGTCAGCCTCTGGAGGGTTATTAAGGCCTGTCAGCCTCTGGAGGGTTATTAAGGCCTGTCAGCCTCTGGGGTATTAAGGCCTGTCAGCCTCTGGAGGGTTTTAAGGCCTGTCAGCCTCTGGAGGGTTATTAAGGCCTGTCAGCCTCTGGAGGGTATTAAGGCCTGTCAGCCTCTGGAGGGTTATTAAGGCCTGTCAGCCTGGAGGGTTATTAAGGCCTGTCAGCCTCTGGAGGGTTATTAGGCCTGTCAGCCTCTGGAGGTTATTAAGGCCTGTCAGCCTCTGGAGGGTTATTAAGGCCTGTCAGCCTCTGGAGGGTTATTAAGGCCTGTCAGCCTCTGGAGGGTTATTAAGGCTGTCAGCCTCTGGAGGGTTATTAAGGCCTGTCAGCCTCTGGAGGGTTATTAAGGCCTGTCAGCCTTGGAGGGTTATTAAGGCCTGTCAGCCTCTGGAGGGTTACTAAGGCCTGTCAGCCTCTGGAGGTATATTAAGGCCTGTCAGCCTCTGGAGGGTTATTAAGGCCTGTCAGCCTCTGGAGGGTTACTAAGGCCTGTCAGCCTCTGGAGGTATATTAGGCCTGTCAGCCTCTGGAGGGTTACTAAGGCCTGTCAGCCTCTGAGGGTTATTAAGGCCTGTCAGCCTCTGGAGGGTTATTAAGGCCTGTCAGCCTCTGGAGGGTTATTAAGGCCTGTCAGCCTCTGGAGGGTTATTAAGGCCTGTCAGCCTCTGGAGGGGTATTAAGGCCTGTCAGCCTCTGGAGGGTTATTAAGGCCTGTCAGCCTCTGGAGGGTTACTAAGGCCTGTCAGCCTCTGGAGGGTTATTAAGGCCTGTCAGCCTCTGGAGGGTATTAAGGCCTGTCAGCCTCTGGAGGGTTATTAAGGCCTGTCAGCCTCTGGAGGTTATTAAGGCCTGTCAGCCTCTGGAGGGTATTAAGGCCTGTCAGCCTCTGGAGGGTTATTAAGGCCTGTCAGCCTCTGGAGGGTTATTAAGGCCTGTCAGCCTCTGGAGGTTATTAAGGCCTGTCAGCCTCTGGAGGGTTATAAGGCCTGTCAGCCTCTGGAGGGTTATTAAGGCCTGTCAGCCTCTGGAGGGTTATTAAGGCCTGTCAGCCTCTGGAGGTATTAAGGCCTGTCAGCCTCTGGAGGGTTATTAAGGCCTGTCAGCCTCTGGAGGTTATTAAGGCCTGTCAGCCTCTGGAGGGTTATTAAGGCCTGTCAGCCTCTGGAGGGTTATTAAGGCCTGTCAGCCTCTGGAGGTTATTAAGGCCTGTCAGCCTCTGGAGGGTTATTAAGGCCTGTCAGCCTCTGGAGGGTATTAAGGCCTGTCAGCCTCTGGAGGGTTACTAAGGCTGTCAGCCTCTGGAGGTTATATAAGGCCTGTCAGCTCTGGAGGGTTACTAAGGCCTGTCAGCCTCTGGAGGGT
>WNGS01000681.1:44324-70135 GCA_020271785.1 Procambarus virginalis | reverse complement strand
CAATCCTGGTCATTAATTTCCGTAAATGAATAATTGACCACAAGTTTTATTTTGAAAGGAACCCTAAGAAGTCGTTTGAAGCTTCCTAGATGGACGAAATATGCTGTGGTGCTGTGGCTAGCGCTGTGAACATTGTGAACAGCATTGAATCACTGATATTTGAACATTGTACCCAGTCATTATCACACTCAGGCTCTTCTATAATACTATCATGGCTAAATAATACAGGTTATATATATATTTTGACATTATTAGGCGATGCTGTGGTCACACGTTGACAGCAGTGCTGTGCGCTCATGCTACGAGCGCCAGCCTTGGTTGCTCACTCACTACTGAGGCTCTCACACCCGCAATGTGGATCATGATTTTTTTAAAGATGGCGTCTGTTTACAAAAGCCCTGAGGAAGCTGATGTGAACCCCATGTAGCCGCGGGAGTTTTGAATGGAACGTGAAAAATAAAACACCCGAGGCACGTTGCGCACCCGAAGCCTGGGCCTGCAGGCGCGGTGCGCAGTTACAGGGTTAAGGGAGAAGCCAGGTCTGGGTATTTATCCTCAAGAAAGAGTGTCACACTTCGCTATATATTTTATCATTAACCTTTGTAACTACTTTAAGATGTAAACTAAATAGTTTTTAACATATACCATATGGATTAAAGGTCTTAGTACCAGCAGCGGAGATAAAAAGATTATATTTAGCAAGTATAAATTTACATACTCTTCAGTAACATCTCCATTGGGAATTAGAGATGGATACGTTGAAAATCACAAACCCGTATTTCTCGAACAAACGATTTGTTTAGTTATCCAAATTAACTGTTTATCGCAATGCAGGTATGGATTGGTAGAGAAAATATATAATGCATATCTATATGCAGATTTCAGCAGTAAACATCGGAGAATGGAAGATAGTAATCACTGTTCTATCACAGATAGACTTGTGTTGAGGGGGGGGGGGTATTATTGAATCCAATCTTGATGGTGTTAACAGTCCATACATCTTTGGGGTTAGTTTCATGCTATGGAACAGGTCCACCGATCAATAGAAATAGATATGCTATTACCCAAGCTATGCTAACAAAGGATATTCATCTCCGCAAGGGGTTAGATTTAGATACTCAGGCTAATTGACTGAAATATTTTAAAACATATATTACCAATCTAATACTAAAAAACCTTACAATACTGGAGATAGAAGAGACAGTATTTCGAGGAGCTAAAGAGTGAATATGTTGATGAGAACGTGAGTATAAAGCCATACTTGTGTGAAAAGTTTGAATTTGGTTTGGAATTTATTTTGGACTTTGAAATATTTAATGTCTTTATCCCTATTCCTTTCGTGATATTCTAATATTACATCCGTCAACTTTAACTGAAAGTCTAGATGGGTCTCCTAGGAAGGACTTGCTTAGCTAACATGCTAAGTGTAGTTAGCAGCTCATTCCTCACTCTGGGACCATAGAAGAACAATTGACTAGGCGCGAGCAAACGCTGAGACCTCAAAAGCTTGTAATCCCCTTCACTTAGGCTGTCGACTTTCCTCATTTGCTGGAGCGAATCTAATGAGTAGGTCACAGGTTCTCACAACATTATTTATAAAGTTGTGTGGTACTAAGAATTCAGCCTAATTCTCAAAGGCAGTCTCAATATGAATAGCAATAGTAATTTCAAGTAATGTGGCAGAACACTAAAACATCAATAAAATGTGTGGGGTGTACGAAAAGACAGTGTTCAACATAACACAGTTTATTCAACAAAGTACTAACTACTAACACAACGAAAGAAATATCAATGACGTTACTCGAAGTCCTTCCTGTGACACCTTCACTGACAGCTAGACACCAGCCATGAGTGCTGCAAAATGAACTAACTTGAACATACTGAGTGATTACTGAGGAATCATTCAAGCAAAACATTCTAATCTATAATCACTATGCAACAAGGTAGGTTAGGAGACACGCCTCCAGTAACCTGCTATCAGTTACTCTACGCTAACTGCAGCCCTCCCCTGCAAAAAGCAGTTGCAATGCAATCAAACTAGCAGCCAATCAATGACATGACAATGACTAATGGGGCTACTGGCAACTCCAGCAACCCTCCTTAATTAAATTCTTACGTTAACTCTTCGTCTCTCGGACGATCAACAATCAATTACTAATTTATTTACGTTAATATCAAAGTAACACTTACATTGACTTAATCTTGTCTCCCACAGAGAAATCAAACTGTTCAACTATCATTAGTAACTCGGAATTACACAAACACTTTACCCGTCGAGCATTCAGTGAGTAATCCCCATTAATCCCTGCACTCCAGACAGCTGATTAATCCCAGTACGAGTTACGTTATCGGTTACTATCGCCCCTCGATAGTTTACTACAGTCACAATGTCCAAAGTGCTAAGAGAAAGACAATCACCCTTGAGCAATTAATTTCTATCCCGAAAATCAATAATTAATTAATGTACAAATACGTTACCTTTCACATTGGCTCAGCAATATGACATGAACGGCGTGACTTCCCTCTGGGGCCTTCCATATCTGGACGACTTGAGGTAACCAGTTCACGATCCCACGGACCGATAATTAATTACCACGTCTACGTTACTTTACAATGAAGTTACTCTCCCAAGTGTCAATCAAATTACCTGTCCACTGACAGATATTAATAACTGACGTTACGTTAATGAAACAATGGAGCCTTCATATGAGTCGATCAACCCTGATTGGAGTTAATTACCTTGACTTTCTTGAATCCATTACCACCTGTCCAACTGACAGATAATATGCAACAGACAGTACTTAAAATGCAAGAGTTCAGCCCTCCTGGAATTCCTATAATACTCGTCTGGCTTGGCTAGGCTCCCTGACCGACCAAAACAGCTGTTCCTTGGAAAATAATTAACCCAAACATGTCTTACTCAAATTGTCATGGAACAATTTCTCTATAAACAATGGGTGTTCCCTCGATTACGTTACATTAATTGCCTCTTAATTAACTTCACTGAATACTGGACTTCGATGACAACCAAATATACAGGAAAATATAACACCAAGTACCCATTTCAATGACGAGTTCACCCACGACACAAAAAATCACAACACTCGGTGATTTAAACAATACAAGTGGTTGCAATGACAATTACTGCAGAACACCAGTAAATAATACTCTCGGTGCTCTAACCCACTAGAACACGGCCCATACAATTCACTGAACTACAATAACACAAACGGTGATTGATCAACACTATTAACAATCACGGCCCAACAGTATACAATCCCCTTTGATATTAAGGCCTGTCAGCCTCTGGAGGGTTACTAAGTCTGTCAGCCTCTGGAGGTATATTAAGGCCTGTCAGCCTCTGGAGGGTTATTAAGGCCTGTCAGCCTCTGGAGGGTTATTAAGGCCTGTCAGCCTCTGGAGGGTTATTAAGGCCTGTCAGCCTCTGGAGGGTTATTAAGGCCTGTCAGCCTCTGGAGGTTATTAAGGCCTGTCAGCCTCTGGAGGGTTATTAAGGCCTGTCAGCCTCTGGAGGGTTATTAAGGCCTGTCAGCCTCTGGAGGGTTATTAAGGCCTGTCAGCCTCTGGAGGGTTACTAAGGCCTGTCAGCCTCTGGAGGTATATTAAGGCCTGTCAGCCTCTGGAGGGTTATTAAGGCCTGTCAGCCTCTGGAGGGTTACTAAGGCCTGTCAGCCTCTGGAGGGTTATTAAGGCCTGTCAGCCTCTGGAGGGTTATTAAGGCCTGTCAGCCTCTGGAGGGATATTAAGGCCTGTCAGCCTCTGGAGGTTATTAAGGCCTGTCAGCCTCTGGAGGGTATTAAGGCCTGTCAGCCTCTGGAGGGTTATTAAGGCCTGTCAGCCTCTGGAGGGTATTAAGGCCTGTCAGCCTCTGGAGGGTATTAAGGCCTGTCAGCCTCTGGAGGGTTATTAAGGCCTGTCAGCCTCTGGAGGGTTATTAAGGCCTGTCAGCCTCTGGAGGGTTATTAAGGCCTGTCAGCCTCTGGAGGGTTATTAAAACCTGTCAGCCTCTGGAGGGTTATTAAGGCCTGTCAGCCTCTGGAGGGTTATTAAGGCCTGTCAGCCTCTGGAGGTTATTAAGGCCTGTCAGCCTCTGGAGGGTTATTAAGGCCTGTCAGCCTCTGGAGGGTTATTAAGGCCTGTCAGCCTCTGGAGGGTATTAAGGCCTGTCAGCCTCTGGAGGGTTATTAAGGCCTGTCAGCCTCTGGAGGGTATTAAGGCCTGTCAGCCTCTGGAGGGTATTAAGGCCTGTCAGCCTCTGGAGGGTTATTAAGGCCTGTCAGCCTCTGGAGGGTATTAAGGCCTGTCAGCCTCTGGAGGGTATTAAGGCCTGTCAGCCTCTGGAGGGTTATTAAGGCCTGTCAGCCTCTGGAGGGTTATTAAGGCCTGTCAGCCTCTGGAGGGTTATTAAGGCCTGTCAGCCTCTGGAGGGTATTAAGGCCTGTCAGCCTCTGGAGGGTTATTAAGGCCTGTCAGCCTCTGGAGGGTTATTAAGGCCTGTCAGCCTCTGGAGGGTATTAAGGCCTGTCAGCCTCTGGAGGGTATTAAGGCCTGTCAGCCTCTGGAGGGTTATTAAGGCCTGTCAGCCTCTGGAGGGTATTAAGGCCTGTCAGCCTCTGGAGGGTATTAAGGCCTGTCAGCCTCTGGAGGGTTATTAAGGCCTGTCAGCCTCTGGAGGGTTATTAAGGCCTGTCAGCCTCTGGAGGGTATTAAGGCCTGTCAGCCTCTGGAGGGTTATTAAGGCCTGTCAGCCTCTGGAGGTATATTAAGGCCTGTCAGCCTCTGGAGGGTTATTAAGGCCTGTCAGCCTCTGGAGGGTTATTAAGGCCTGTCAGCCTCTGGAGGGTATTAAGGCCTGTCAGCCTCTGGAGGGTTATTAAGGCCTGTCAGCCTCTGGAGGGTATTAAGGCCTGTCAGCCTCTGGAGGGTATTAAGGCCTGTCAGCCTCTGGAGGGTTATTAAGGCCTGTCAGCCTCTGGAGGGTATTAAGGCCTGTCAGCCTCTGGAGGGTTATTAAGGCCTGTCAGCCTCTGGAGGGTTATTAAGGCCTGTCAGCCTCTGGAGGGTATTAAGGCCTGTCAGCCTCTGGAGGGTTTAAGGCCTGTCAGCCTCTGGAGGGTTATTAAGGCCTGTCAGCCTCTGGAGGGTTATTAAGGCCTGTCAGCCTCTGGAGGGTTATTAAGGCCTGTCAGCCTCTGGAGGGTTATTAAGGCCTGTCAGCCTCTGGAGGGTTATTAAGGCCTGTCAGCCTCTGGAGGGTTATTAAGGCCTGTCAGCCTCTGGAGGGTTATTAAGGCCTGTCAGCCTCTGGAGGGTATTAAGGCCTGTCAGCCTCTGGAGGGTTATTAAGGCCTGTCAGCCTCTGGAGGGTTATTAAGGCCTGTCAGCCTCTGGAGGGTTTTAAGGCCTGTCAGCCTCTGGAGGGTATTAAGGCCTGTCAGCCTCTGGAGGG
This sequence comes from Procambarus virginalis, assembly GCA_020271785.1. Lineage (NCBI taxonomy): Eukaryota > Metazoa > Arthropoda > Malacostraca > Decapoda > Cambaridae > Procambarus > Procambarus virginalis. The sequence goes on along the minus strand of WNGS01000681.1, from coordinate 64,665 downwards.
TTATTAAGGCCTGTCAGCCTCTGGAGGGTATTAAGGCCTGTCAGCCTCTGGAGGGTTATTAAGGCCTGTCAGCCTCTGGAGGGTTATTAAGGCCTGTCAGCCTCTGGAGGGTTATTAAGGCCTGTCAGCCTCTGGAGGGTATTAAGGCCTGTCAGCCTCTGGAGGGTTTAAAGGCCTGTCAGCCTCTGGAGGGTTATAAGGCCTGTCAGCCTCTGGAGGGTTATTAAGGCCTGTCAGCCTCTGGAGGGTTATTAAGGCCTGTCAGCCTCTGGAGGGTTATTAAGGCCTGTCAGCCTCTGGAGGGTATTAAGGCCTGTCAGCCTCTGGAGGGTTATTAAGGCCTGTCAGCCTCTGGAGGGTTATTAAGGCCTGTCAGCCTCTGGAGGGTTATTAAGGCCTGTCAGCCTCTGGAGGGTTATTAAGGCCTGTCAGCCTCTGGAGGGTATTAAGGCCTGTCAGCCTCTGGAGGGTATTAAGGCCTGTCAGCCTCTGGAGGGTTATTAAGGCCTGTCAGCCTCTGGAGGGTATTAAGGCCTGTCAGCCTCTGGAGGGTTATTAAGGCCTGTCAGCCTCTGGAGGGTTATTAAGGCCTGTCAGCCTCTGGAGGTTATTAAGGCCTGTCAGCCTCTGGAGGGTTATTAAGGCCTGTCAGCCTCTGGAGGGTATTAAGGCCTGTCAGCCTCTGGAGGTTATTAAGGCCTGTCAGCCTCTGGAGGGTATTAAGGCCTGTCAGCCTCTGGAGGGTATTAAGGCCTGTCAGCCTCTGGAGGTTTATTAAGGCCTGTCAGCCTCTGGAGGGTTATTAAGGCCTGTCAGCCTCTGGAGGGTTATTAAGGCCTGTCAGCCTCTGGAGGGTTATAAGGCCTGTCAGCCTCTGGAGGGTTATTAAGGCCTGTCAGCCTCTGGAGGGTTATTAAGGCCTGTCAGCCTCTGGAGGTATATTAAGGCCTGTCAGCCTCTGGAGGGTTATTAAGGCCTGTCAGCCTCTGGAGGGTTATTAAGGCCTGTCAGCCTCTGGAGGTTATTAAGGCCTGTCAGCCTCTGGAGGGTTATTAAGGCCTGTCAGCCTCTGGAGGGTTATTAAGGCCTGTCAGCCTCTGGAGGTATATTAAGGCCTGTCAGCCTCTGGAGGGTTATTAAGGCCTGTCAGCCTCTGGAGGGTATTAAGGCCTGTCAGCCTCTGGAGGGTTATTAAGGCCTGTCAGCCTCTGGAGGGTTATTAAGGCCTGTCAGCCTCTGGAGGGTATTAAGGCCTGTCAGCCTCTGGAGGGTTATTAAGGCCTGTCAGCCTCTGGAGGGTTATTAAGGCCTGTCAGCCTCTGGAGGGTTATTAAGGCCTGTCAGCCTCTGGAGGGTTATTAAGGCCTGTCAGCCTCTGGAGGTTATTAAGGCCTGTCAGCCTCTGGAGGGTTATTAAGGCCTGTCAGCCTCTGGAGGGTTATTAAGGCCTGTCAGCCTCTGGAGGGTTATTAAGGCCTGTCAGCCTCTGGAGGGTTATTAAGGCCTGTCAGCCTCTGGAGGGTATTAAGGCCTGTCAGCCTCTGGAGGGTTATTAAGGCCTGTCAGCCTCTGGAGGGTATTAAGGCCTGTCAGCCTCTGGAGGGTTATTAAGGCCTGTCAGCCTCTGGAGGGTATTAAGGCCTGTCAGCCTCTGGAGGGTATTAAGGCCTGTCAGCCTCTGGAGGGTTATTAAGGCCTGTCAGCCTCTGGAGGGTTATTAAGGCCTGTCAGCCTCTGGAGGGTTATTAAGGCCTGTCAGCCTCTGGAGGGTTATAAGCCTGTCAGCCTCTGGAGGGTTATTAAGGCCTGTCAGCCTCTGGAGGGTTATTAAGGCCTGTCAGCCTCTGGAGGTATATTAAGGCCTGTCAGCCTCTGGAGGGTTATTAAGGCCTGTCAGCCTCTGGAGGGTTATTAAGGCCTGTCAGCCTCTGGAGGGTATTAAGGCCTGTCAGCCTCTGGAGGGTTATTAAGGCCTGTCAGCCTCTGGAGGGTATTAAGGCCTGTCAGCCTCTGGAGGGATTAAGGCCTGTCAGCCTCTGGAGGGTTATTAAGGCCTGTCAGCCTCTGGAGGGTATTAAGGCCTGTCAGCCTCTGGAGGGTATTAAGGCCTGTCAGCCTCTGGAGGGTTATTAAGGCCTGTCAGCCTCTGGAGGTTATTAAGGCCTGTCAGCCTCTGGAGGGTTATTAAGGCCTGTCAGCCTCTGGAGGGTTATTAAGGCCTGTCAGCCTCTGGAGGTTATTAAGGCCTGTCAGCCTCTGGAGGGTTATTAAGGCCTGTCAGCCTCTGGAGGGTTATTAAGGCCTGTCAGCCTCTGGAGGTATATTAAGCCTGTCAGCCTCTGGAGGGTTATTAAGGCCTGTCAGCCTCTGGAGGGTTATTAAGGCCTGTCAGCCTCTGGAGGTTATTAAGGCCTGTCAGCCTCTGGAGGGTTATTAAGGCCTGTCAGCCTCTGGAGGTTATTAAGGCCTGTCAGCCTCTGGAGGGTTATTAAGGCCTGTCAGCCTCTGGAGGGTTATTAAGGCCTGTCAGCCTCTGGAGGGTTATTAAGGCCTGTCAGCCTCTGGAGGGTTATTAAGGCCTGTCAGCCTCTGGAGGTTATTAAGGCCTGTCAGCCTCTGGAGGGTTATTAAGGCCTGTCAGCCTCTGGAGGGTTATTAAGGCCTGTCAGCCTCTGGAGGGTTATTAAGGCCTGTCAGCCTCTGGAGGGTTATTAAGGCCTGTCAGCCTCTGGAGGGTATTAAGGCCTGTCAGCCTCTGGAGGGTATTAAGGCCTGTCAGCCTCTGGAGGGTTATTAAGGCCTGTCAGCCTCTGGAGGGTTATTAAGGCCTGTCAGCCTCTGGAGGGTATTAAGGCCTGTCAGCCTCTGGAGGGTATTAAGGCCTGTCAGCCTCTGGAGGGTTATTAAGGCCTGTCAGCCTCTGGAGGGTTATTAAGGCCTGTCAGCCTCTGGAGGGTTATTAAGGCCTGTCAGCCTCTGGAGGGTTACTAAGGCCTGTCAGCCTCTGGAGGTATATTAAGGCCTGTCAGCCTCTGGAGGGTTATTAAGGCCTGTCAGCCTCTGGAGGGTTATTAAGGCCTGTCAGCCTCTGGAGGTTATTAAGGCCTGTCAGCCTCTGGAGGGTTATTAAGGCCTGTCAGCCTCTGGAGGGTATTAAGGCCTGTCAGCCTCTGGAGGGTATTAAGGCCTGTCAGCCNGGTTATTAAGGCCTGTCAGCCTCTGGAGGGTATTAAGGCCTGTCAGCCTCTGGAGGGTTATTAAGGCCTGTCAGCCTCTGGAGGGTATTAAGGCCTGTCAGCCTCTGGAGGGTTATTAAGGCCTGTCAGCCTCTGGAGGGATTTAAGGCCTGTCAGCCTCTGGAGGGTATTAAGGCCTGTCAGCCTCTGGAGGGTTATTAAGGCCTGTCAGCCTGGAGGGGGTATTAAGGCCTGTCAGCCTCTGGAGGGTTATTAGGCCTGTCAGTCTGGAGGGTATTAAGGCCTGTCAGCCTCTGGAGGGTTATTAAGGCCTGTCAGCCTGAGGGTATTAAGGCCTGTCAGCCTCTGGAGGGTTATTAAGGCCTGTCAGCCTCTGGAGGTTATTAAGGCCTGTCAGCCTCTGGAGGGTTATTAAGGCCTGTCAGCCTCTGGAGGGTATTAAGGCCTGTCAGCCTCTGGAGGGTTATTAAGGCCTGTCAGCCTCTGGAGGGATTAAGGCCTGTCAGCCTCTGGAGGGTATTAAGGCCTTCAGCCTCTGGAGGGTATTAAGGCCTGTCAGCCTCTGGAGGGTTATTAGCCTGTCAGCCTCTGGAGGGTATTAAGGCCTGTCAGCCTCTGGAGGGTTATTAAGGCCTGTCAGCCTCTGGAGGGTTATTAAGGCCTGTCAGCCTCTGGAGGTTATTAAGGCCTGTCAGCCTCTGGAGGGTATTAAGCCTGTCAGCCTCTGGAGGGTTATTAAGGCCTGTCAGCCTCTGGAGGGTATTAAGGCCTGTCAGCCTCTGGAGGGTTATTAGGCCTGTCAGCCTCTGGAGGTTATTAAGGCCTGTCAGCCTCTGGAGTTATTAAGGCCTGTCAGCCTCTGGAGGGTATTAAGGCCTGTCAGCCTCTGGAGGGTTATTAAGGCCTGTCAGCCTCTGGAGGTATTAAGGCCTGTCAGCCTCTGGAGGGTATTAAGGCCTGTCAGCCTCTGGAGGGTATTAAGCCTGTCAGCCTCTGGAGGGTTATTAAGGCCTGTCAGCCTGGAGGGTATTAAGGCCTGTCAGCCTCTGGAGGGTTATTAAGGCCTGTCAGCCTCTGGAGGGTATTAAGCCTGTCAGCCTCTGGAGGGTTATTAAGGCCTGTCAGCCTCTGGAGGGTATTAAGGCCTGTCAGCCTCTGGAGGGTATTAAGGCCTGTCAGCCTCTGGAGGGTTATTAAGGCCTGTCAGCCTCTGGAGGGTTATTAAGGCCTGTCAGCCTCTGGAGGTTATTAAGGCCTGTCAGCCTCTGGAGGGTTATTAAGGCCTGTCAGCCTCTGGAGGGTTATTAAGGCCTGTCAGCCTCTGGAGTTATTAAGGCCTGTCAGCCTCTGGAGGGTATTAGGCCTGTCAGCCTCTGGAGGGTTATTAAGGCCTGTCAGCCTCTGGAGGGTATTAAGGCCTGTCAGCCTCTGGAGGGTATTAAGGCCTGTCAGCCTCTGGAGGTTATTAAGGCCTGTCAGCCTCTGGAGGGTATTAAGGCCTGTCAGCCTCTGGAGGGTTATTAAGGCCTGTCAGCCTCTGGAGGGTATTAAGGCCTGTCAGCCTCTGGAGGGTTATTAAGGCCTGTCAGCCTCTGGAGGGTATTAAGGCCTGTCAGCCTCTGGAGGGTTATTAAGGCCTGTCAGCCTCTGGAGGTTTTAAGGCCTGTCAGCCTCTGGAGGGTTATTAAGGCCTGTCAGCCTCTGGAGGGATTAAGGCCTGTCAGCCTCTGGAGGGTATTAAGCCTGTCAGCCTCTGGAGGGTTATTAAGGCCTGTCAGCCTCTGGAGGGTTATTAAGGCCTGTCAGCCTCTGGAGGGTTATTAAAGGCCTGTCAGCCTCTGGAGGTTATTAAGGCCTGTCAGCCTCTGGAGGGTATTAAGGCCTGTCAGCCTCTGGAGGGTTATTAAGGCCTGTCAGCCTCTGGAGGGTTATAAGGCCTGTCAGCCTCTGGAGGGTTATTAAGCCTGTCAGCCTCTGGAGGGTTTTAAGGCCTGTCAGCCTCTGGAGGGTTATTAAGGCCTGTCAGCCTCTGGAGGGTTATTAAGGCCTGTCAGCCTCTGGAGGGTATTAAGGCCTGTCAGCCTCTGGAGGGTATTAAGGCCTGTCAGCCTCTGGAGGGTTATTAAGCCTGTCAGCCTCTGGAGGGTATTAAGGCCTGTCAGCCTCTGGAGGGTTATTAAGGCCTGTCAGCCTCTGGAGGGTTATTAAGGCCTGTCAGCCTCTGGAGGGTTATTAAGGCCTGTCAGCCTCTGGAGGGTTATTAAGGCCTGTCAGCCTCTGGAGGGTATTAAGGCCTGTCAGCCTCTGGAGGGTTATTAAGGCCTGTCAGCCTCTGGAGGTTATTAAGGCCTGTCAGCCTCTGGAGGGTTATTAAGGCCTGTCAGCCTCTGGAGGTTATTAAGGCCTGTCAGCCTCTGGAGGGTATTAAGGCCTGTCAGCCTCTGGAGGGTATTAAGGCCTGTCAGCCTCTGGAGGGTTTTAAGGCCTGTCAGCCTCTGGAGGGTTATTAAGGCCTGTCAGCCTCTGGAGGGTATTAAGGCCTGTCAGCCTCTGGAGGGTTATTAAGGCCTGTCAGCCTCTGGAGGGTATTAAGGCCTGTCAGCCTCTGGAGGTTATTAAGGCCTGTCAGCCTCTGGAGGGTATTAAGGCCTGTCAGCCTCTGGAGGGTATTAAGGCCTGTCAGCCTCTGGAGGGTTATTAAGGCCTGTCAGCCTCTGGAGGGTTATTAAGGCCTGTCAGCCTCTGGAGGGTATTAAGGCCTGTCAGCCTCTGGAGGGTTATTAAGGCCTGTCAGCCTCTGGAGGGTTATTAAGGCCTGTCAGCCTCTGGAGGGTTATTAAGGCCTGTCAGCCTCTGGAGGGTTATTAAGGCCTGTCAGCCTCTGGAGGGTATTAAGGCCTGTCAGCCTCTGGAGGGTTATTAAGGCCTGTCAGCCTCTGGAGGGTTATTAAGGCCTGTCAGCCTCTGGAGGGTATTAAGGCCTGTCAGCCTCTGGAGGGTTATTAAGGCCTGTCAGCCTCTGGAGGGTATTAAGGCCTGTCAGCCTCTGGAGGGTTATTAAGGCCTGTCAGCCTCTGGAGGGTTATTAAGGCCTGTCAGCCTCTGGAGGGTTATTAAGGCCTGTCAGCCTCTGGAGGGTTATTAAGGCCTGTCAGCCTCTGGAGGGTATTAAGGCCTGTCAGCCTCTGGAGGGTTATTAAGGCCTGTCAGCCTCTGGAGGGTTATTAAGGCCTGTCAGCCTCTGGAGGGTTATTAAGGCCTGTCAGCCTCTGGAGGGTTATTAAGGCCTGTCAGCCTCTGGAGGGTTATTAAGGCCTGTCAGCCTCTGGAGGGTTATTAAGGCCTGTCAGCCTCTGGAGGGTATTAAGGCCTGTCAGCCTCTGGAGGGTTATTAAGGCCTGTCAGCCTCTGGAGGGTTATTAAGGCCTGTCAGCCTCTGGAGGGTTATTAAGGCCTGTCAGCCTCTGGAGGGTATTAAGGCCTGTCAGCCTCTGGAGGGTTATTAAGGCCTGTCAGCCTCTGGAGGGTTATTAAGGCCTGTCAGCCTCTGGAGGGTTATTAAGGCCTGTCAGCCTCTGGAGGGTATTAAGGCCTGTCAGCCTCTGGAGGGTTATTAAGGCCTGTCAGCCTCTGGAGGGTATTAAGGCCTGTCAGCCTCTGGAGGGTTATTAAGGCCTGTCAGCCTCTGGAGGGTATTAAGGCCTGTCAGCCTCTGGAGGGTTATTAAGGCCTGTCAGCCTCTGGAGGGTATTAAGGCCTGTCAGCCTCTGGAGGGTTATTAAGGCCTGTCAGCCTCTGGAGGGTTATTAAGGCCTGTCAGCCTCTGGAGGGTTATTAAGGCCTGTCAGCCTCTGGAGGGTATTAAGGCCTGTCAGCCTCTGGAGGGTTATTAAGGCCTGTCAGCCTCTGGAGGGTTTAAGGCCTGTCAGCCTCTGGAGGGTTATTAAGGCCTGTCAGCCTCTGGAGGGTTATTAAGGCCTGTCAGCCTCTGGAGGGTATTAAGGCCTGTCAGCCTCTGGAGGGTATTAAGGCCTGTCAGCCTCTGGAGGGTTATTAAGGCCTGTCAGCCTCTGGAGGGTTATTAAGGCCTGTCAGCCTCTGGAGGGTATTAAGGCCTGTCAGCCTCTGGAGGGTATTAAGGCCTGTCAGCCTCTGGAGGGTTATTAAGGCCTGTCAGCCTCTGGAGGGTATTAAGGCCTGTCAGCCTCTGGAGGGTTATTAAGGCCTGTCAGCCTCTGGAGGGTATTAAGGCCTGTCAGCCTCTGGAGGGTATTAAGGCCTGTCAGCCTCTGGAGGGTATTAAGGCCTGTCAGCCTCTGGAGGGTTATTAAGGCCTGTCAGCCTCTGGAGGGTTATTAAGGCCTGTCAGCCTCTGGAGGGTTATTAAGGCCTGTCAGCCTCTGGAGGGTTATTAAGGCCTGTCAGCCTCTGGAGGGTTATTAAGGCCTGTCAGCCTCTGGAGGGTTATTAAGGCCTGTCAGCCTCTGGAGGGTTATTAAGGCCTGTCAGCCTCTGGAGGGTATTAAGGCCTGTCAGCCTCTGGAGGGTTATTAAGGCCTGTCAGCCTCTGGAGGGTATTAAGGCCTGTCAGCCTCTGGAGGGTTATTAAGGCCTGTCAGCCTCTGGAGGGTTATTAAGGCCTGTCAGCCTCTGGAGGGTTATAAGGCCTGTCAGCCTCTGGAGGGTTATTAAGGCCTGTCAGCCTCTGGAGGGTATTAAGGCCTGTCAGCCTCTGGAGGGTATTAAGGCCTGTCAGCCTCTGGAGGGTTATTAAGGCCTGTCAGCCTCTGGAGGGTATTAAGGCCTGTCAGCCTCTGGAGGGTATTAAGGCCTGTCAGCCTCTGGAGGGTTATTAAGGCCTGTCAGCCTCTGGAGGGTTATTAAGGCCTGTCAGCCTCTGGAGGGTTATTAAGGCCTGTCAGCCTCTGGAGGGTTATTAAGGCCTGTCAGCCTCTGGAGGGTTATTAAGGCCTGTCAGCCTCTGGAGGGTTATTAAGGCCTGTCAGCCTCTGGAGGGTTATTAAGGCCTGTCAGCCTCTGGAGGGTTATTAAGGCCTGTCAGCCTCTGGAGGGTTATTAAGGCCTGTCAGCCTCTGGAGGGTTATTAAGGCCTGTCAGCCTCTGGAGGGTTATTAAGGCCTGTCAGCCTCTGGAGGGTATTAAGGCCTGTCAGCCTCTGGAGGGTTATTAAGGCCTGTCAGCCTCTGGAGGGTATTAAGGCCTGTCAGCCTCTGGAGGGTTATTAAGGCCTGTCAGCCTCTGGAGGGTTATTAAGGCCTGTCAGCCTCTGGAGGGTTATTAAGGCCTGTCAGCCTCTGGAGGGTTATTAAGGCCTGTCAGCCTCTGGAGGGTATTAAGGCCTGTCAGCCTCTGGAGGGTTATTAAGGCCTGTCAGCCTCTGGAGGGTTATTAAGGCCTGTCAGCCTCTGGAGGGTTATTAAGGCCTGTCAGCCTCTGGAGGGTATTAAGGCCTGTCAGCCTCTGGAGGGTTATTAAGGCCTGTCAGCCTCTGGAGGGTATTAAGGCCTGTCAGCCTCTGGAGGGTATTAAGGCCTGTCAGCCTCTGGAGGGTATTAAGGCCTGTCAGCCTCTGGAGGGTTATTAAGGCCTGTCAGCCTCTGGAGGGTTATTAAGGCCTGTCAGCCTCTGGAGGGTATTAAGGCCTGTCAGCCTCTGGAGGGTATTAAGGCCTGTCAGCCTCTGGAGGGTATTAAGGCCTGTCAGCCTCTGGAGGGTATTAAGGCCTGTCAGCCTCTGGAGGGTTATTAAGGCCTGTCAGCCTCTGGAGGGTTATTAAGGCCTGTCAGCCTCTGGAGGGTATTAAGGCCTGTCAGCCTCTGGAGGGTTATTAAGGCCTGTCAGCCTCTGGAGGGTATTAAGGCCTGTCAGCCTCTGGAGGGTATTAAGGCCTGTCAGCCTCTGGAGGGTATTAAGGCCTGTCAGCCTCTGGAGGGTTATTAAGGCCTGTCAGCCTCTGGAGGGTTATTAAGGCCTGTCAGCCTCTGGAGGGTATTAAGGCCTGTCAGCCTCTGGAGGGTTATTAAGGCCTGTCAGCCTCTGGAGGGTTATTAAGGCCTGTCAGCCTCTGGAGGGTTATTAAGGCCTGTCAGCCTCTGGAGGGTTATTAAGGCCTGTCAGCCTCTGGAGGGTTATTAAGGCCTGTCAGCCTCTGGAGGGTATTAAGGCCTGTCAGCCTCTGGAGGGTATTAAGGCCTGTCAGCCTCTGGAGGGTTTAAGGCCTGTCAGCCTCTGGAGGGTTATTAAGGCCTGTCAGCCTCTGGAGGGTTATTAAGGCCTGTCAGCCTCTGGAGGGTTATTAAGGCCTGTCAGCCTCTGGAGGGTATTAAGGCCTGTCAGCCTCTGGAGGGTTATTAAGGCCTGTCAGCCTCTGGAGGGTATTAAGGCCTGTCAGCCTCTGGAGGGTTTTAGGCCTGTCAGCCTCTGGAGGGTTATTAAGGCCTGTCAGCCTCTGGAGGGTTATTAAGGCCTGTCAGCCTCTGGAGGGTATTAAGGCCTGTCAGCCTCTGGAGGGTTATTAAGGCCTGTCAGCCTCTGGAGGGTATTAAGGCCTGTCAGCCTCTGGAGGGTTATTAAGGCCTGTCAGCCTCTGGAGGGTTATTAAGGCCTGTCAGCCTCTGGAGGGTATTAAGGCCTGTCAGCCTCTGGAGGGTTATTAAGGCCTGTCAGCCTCTGGAGGGTTATTAAGGCCTGTCAGCCTCTGGAGGGTTATTAAGGCCTGTCAGCCTCTGGAGGGTATTAAGGCCTGTCAGCCTCTGGAGGGTTATTAAGGCCTGTCAGCCTCTGGAGGGTATTAAGGCCTGTCAGCCTCTGGAGGGTTATTAAGGCCTGTCAGCCTCTGGAGGGTATTAAGGCCTGTCAGCCTCTGGAGGGTTATTAAGGCCTGTCAGCCTCTGGAGGGTTATTAAGGCCTGTCAGCCTCTGGAGGGTTATTAAGGCCTGTCAGCCTCTGGAGGGTTTAAGGCCTGTCAGCCTCTGGAGGGTTATTAAGGCCTGTCAGCCTCTGGAGGGTATTAAGGCCTGTCAGCCTCTGGAGGGTTATTAAGGCCTGTCAGCCTCTGGAGGGTTATTAAGGCCTGTCAGCCTCTGGAGGGTTATTAAGGCCTGTCAGCCTCTGGAGGGTTATTAAGGCCTGTCAGCCTCTGGAGGGTATTAAGGCCTGTCAGCCTCTGGAGGGTTATTAAGGCCTGTCAGCCTCTGGAGGGTTATTAAGGCCTGTCAGCCTCTGGAGGGTTATTAAGGCCTGTCAGCCTCTGGAGGGTTATTAAGGCCTGTCAGCCTCTGGAGGGTTATTAAGGCCTGTCAGCCTCTGGAGGGTTTAAGGCCTGTCAGCCTCTGGAGGTTATTAAGGCCTGTCAGCCTCTGGAGGGTTATTAAGGCCTGTCAGCCTCTGGAGGGTTATTAAGGCCTGTCAGCCTCTGGAGGGTATTAAGGCCTGTCAGCCTCTGGAGGGTATTAAGGCCTGTCAGCCTCTGGAGGGTTATTAAGGCCTGTCAGCCTCTGGAGGGTTATTAAGGCCTGTCAGCCTCTGGAGGGTTATTAAGGCCTGTCAGCCTCTGGAGGGTTATTAAGGCCTGTCAGCCTCTGGAGGGTTATTAAGGCCTGTCAGCCTCTGGAGGGTTATTAAGGCCTGTCAGCCTCTGGAGGGTTATTAAGGCCTGTCAGCCTCTGGAGGGTATTAAGGCCTGTCAGCCTCTGGAGGGTTATTAAGGCCTGTCAGCCTCTGGAGGGTTATTAAGGCCTGTCAGCCTCTGGAGGGTTATTAAGGCCTGTCAGCCTCTGGAGGGTTATTAAGGCCTGTCAGCCTCTGGAGGGTTATTAAGGCCTGTCAGCCTCTGGAGGGTTATTAAGGCCTGTCAGCCTCTGGAGGGTATTAAGGCCTGTCAGCCTCTGGAGGGTTATTAAGGCCTGTCAGCCTCTGGAGGGTATTAAGGCCTGTCAGCCTCTGGAGGGTTATTAAGGCCTGTCAGCCTCTGGAGGGTATTAAGGCCTGTCAGCCTCTGGAGGGTTATTAAGGCCTGTCAGCCTCTGGAGGGTTATTAAGGCCTGTCAGCCTCTGGAGGGTATTAAGGCCTGTCAGCCTCTGGAGGGTATTAAGGCCTGTCAGCCTCTGGAGGGTTATTAAGGCCTGTCAGCCTCTGGAGGGTATTAAGGCCTGTCAGCCTCTGGAGGGTTATTAAGGCCTGTCAGCCTCTGGAGGGTTATTAAGGCCTGTCAGCCTCTGGAGGTTATTAAGGCCTGTCAGCCTCTGGAGGGTTATTAAGGCCTGTCAGCCTCTGGAGGGTTATTAAGGCCTGTCAGCCTCTGGAGGGTTATTAAGGCCTGTCAGCCTCTGGAGGGTTATTAAGGCCTGTCAGCCTCTGGAGGGTTATTAAGGCCTGTCAGCCTCTGGAGGGTATTAAGGCCTGTCAGCCTCTGGAGGGTTATTAAGGCCTGTCAGCCTCTGGAGGGTATTAAGGCCTGTCAGCCTCTGGAGGGTTATTAAGGCCTGTCAGCCTCTGGAGGGTATTAAGGCCTGTCAGCCTCTGGAGGGTATTAAGGCCTGTCAGCCTCTGGAGGGTTATTAAGGCCTGTCAGCCTCTGGAGGGTATTAAGGCCTGTCAGCCTCTGGAGGGTTATTAAGGCCTGTCAGCCTCTGGAGGGTTATTAAGGCCTGTCAGCCTCTGGAGGGTATTAAGGCCTGTCAGCCTCTGGAGGGTATTAAGGCCTGTCAGCCTCTGGAGGGTATTAAGGCCTGTCAGCCTCTGGAGGGTTATTAAGGCCTGTCAGCCTCTGGAGGTTATTAAGGCCTGTCAGCCTCTGGAGGGTTATTAAGGCCTGTCAGCCTCTGGAGGGTTATTAAGGCCTGTCAGCCTCTGGAGGGTTATTAAGGCCTGTCAGCCTCTGGAGGGTTATTAAGGCCTGTCAGCCTCTGGAGGGTTATTAAGGCCTGTCAGCCTCTGGAGGGTTATTAAGGCCTGTCAGCCTCTGGAGGGTTATTAAGGCCTGTCAGCCTCTGGAGGGTTATTAAGGCCTGTCAGCCTCTGGAGGGTATTAAGGCCTGTCAGCCTCTGGAGGGTTATTAAGGCCTGTCAGCCTCTGGAGGGTTATTAAGGCCTGTCAGCCTCTGGAGGGTTATTAAGGCCTGTCAGCCTCTGGAGGGTTATTAAGGCCTGTCAGCCTCTGGAGGGTTATAAGGCCTGTCAGCCTCTGGAGGGTATTAAGGCCTGTCAGCCTCTGGAGGGTATTAAGGCCTGTCAGCCTCTGGAGGGTTATTAAGGCCTGTCAGCCTCTGGAGGGTATTAAGGCCTGTCAGCCTCTGGAGGGTTATTAAGGCCTGTCAGCCTCTGGAGGGTATTAAGGCCTGTCAGCCTCTGGGGTTATTAAGGCCTGTCAGCCTCTGGAGGGTTATTAAGGCCTGTCAGCCTCTGGAGGGTATTAAGGCCTGTCAGCCTCTGGAGGGTATTAAGGCCTGTCAGCCTCTGGAGGGTTATTAAGGCCTGTCAGCCTCTGGAGGGTTATTAAGGCCTGTCAGCCTCTGGAGGGTATTAAGGCCTGTCAGCCTCTGGAGGGTTATTAAGGCCTGTCAGCCTCTGGAGGGTATTAAGGCCTGTCAGCCTGGAGGGTATTAAGGCCTGTCAGCCTCTGGAGGGTATTAAGGCCTGTCAGCCTCTGGAGGGTTATTAAGGCCTGTCAGCCTCTGGAGGGTATTAAGGCCTGTCAGCCTCTGGAGGGTTATTAAGGCCTGTCAGCCTCTGGAGGGTTATTAAGGCCTGTCAGCCTCTGGAGGGTTATTAAGGCCTGTCAGCCTCTGGAGGGTATTAAGGCCTGTCAGCCTCTGGAGGGTTATTAAGGCCTGTCAGCCTCTGGAGGTTATTAAGGCCTGTCAGCCTCTGGAGGGTATTAAGGCCTGTCAGCCTCTGGAGGGTTATTAAGGCCTGTCAGCCTCTGGAGGGTTATTAAGGCCTGTCAGCCTCTGGAGGTTATTAAGGCCTGTCAGCCTCTGGAGGGTTATAAGGCCTGTCAGCCTCTGGAGGGTTATTAAGGCCTGTCAGCCTCTGGAGGGTATTAAGGCCTGTCAGCCTCTGGAGGGTATTAAGGCCTGTCAGCCTCTGGAGGGTATTAAGGCTGTCAGCCTCTGGAGGGTTATTAAGGCCTGTCAGCCTCTGGAGGGTATTAAGGCCTGTCAGCCTCTGGAGGGTTATTAAGGCCTGTCAGCCTCTGGAGGGTATTAAGGCCTGTCAGCCTCTGGAGGGTTATTAAGGCCTGTCAGCCTCTGAGGGTATTAAGGCCTGTCAGCCTCTGGAGGGTATTAAGGCTGTCAGCCATGGAGGGTTATTAAGGCCTGTCAGCCTCTGGAGGGTATTAAGGCCTGTCAGCCTCTGGAGGGTATTAAGGCCTGTCAGCCTCTGGAGGGTTATTAAGGCCTGTCAGCCTCTGGAGGGTTATTAAGGCTGTCAGCCTCTGGAGGGTTATTAAGGCCTGTCAGCCTCTGGAGGGTTATTAAGGCCTGTCAGCCTCTGGAGGTTATTAAGGCCTGTCAGCCTCTGGAGGGTATAAGGCTGTCAGCCTTGGAGGGTTATTAAGGCCTGTCAGCCTCTGGAGGGTTATTAAGGCCTGTCAGCCTCTGGAGGGTATTAAGGCCTGTCAGCCTCTGGAGGGTATTAAGGCCTGTCAGCCTCTGGAGGGTATTAAGGCCTGTCAGCCTCTGGAGGGTTATTAAGGCCTGTCAGCCTCTGGAGGGTTATAAGCCTGTCAGCCTCTGGAGGGTTATTAAGGCCTGTCAGCCTCTGGAGGTTATTAAGGCCTGTCAGCCTCTGGAGGGTTATTAAGGCCTGTCAGCCTCTGGAGGGTTATTAAGGCCTGTCAGCCTCTGGAGGGTTATTAAGGCCTGTCAGCCTCTGGAGGGTATTAAGGCCTGTCAGCCTCTGGAGGGTTATTAAGGCCTGTCAGCCTCTGGAGGGTATTAAGGCCTGTCAGCCTCTGGAGGGTTATTAAGGCCTGTCAGCCTCTGGAGGTTATTAAGGCCTGTCAGCCTCTGGAGGTTATTAAGCCTGTCAGCCTCTGGAGGGTATTAAGGCCTGTCAGCTCTGGAGGGTTATTAAGGCCTGTCAGCCTCTGGAGGGTATTAAGGCCTGTCAGCCTCTGGAGGGTTATTAAGGCCTGTCAGCCTCTGGAGGGTTATTAAGGCCTGTCAGCCTAGGAGGGTATTAAGGCCTGTCAGCATTGGAGGGTTATTAAGGCCTGTCAGCCTCTGGAGGGTTATTTAAGGCCTGTCAGCCTCTGGAGGGTTATAAGGCTGTCAGCCTCTGGAGGGTTATTAAGGCCTGTCAGCCTCTGGAGGGTATTAAGGCCTGTCAGCCTCTGGAGGGTTTTAAGGCCTGTCAGCCTCTGGAGGGTTATTAAGGCCTGTCAGCCTCTGGAGGGTNTACCTTACCTTGAGGATACCTTGAGGTGCTTCGGGCTTATCGTCCCCGCGGCCCGGTCATCGACCAGGCCTCCTGGTTGCTGGACTGATCAACCAGGCTGTTGGACGCGGCTGCTCGCAGCCTGACGTATGAGTCACAGCCTGGTTGATCAGGTATCCTTTGGAGGTGCTTATCCAGTTCTCTCTTGAACACTGTGAGGGTTTGCCAGTTATGTCCCTTATGTGTAGTGGAAGCGTGTTGAACAGTCTCGGGCCTCTGATGTTGATAGAGTTCTCTCTCAGAGTACCAGTTGCACCTCTGCTTTTCAACGGGGGTATTCTGCACATCCTGCCATGTCTTCTGGTCTCATGTGATGTTATTTCTGTGTGCAGGTTTGGGACCAGCCCCTCTAATATTTTCCACGTGTAATTATTATGTATCTCTCCCGCCTGCGCTCAAGGGAATACAGATTTAGGCTCTTTAGTTGGTCCCAATAGTTTAGATGTTTTACCGAGTGGATTCTAGCAGTAAAGGATCTCTGCACGCTCTCCAGGTCAGCAATTTCACCCGCAGTGAAAGGGGCTGTCATTGTGCAGCAGTACTCCACTCTAGAGAGCACAAGCGTTTTGAAAAGTGTCATCATCGGAATAGCATCTCTAGTGTGAAAAGTTCTTGTTATCCAACCTGTCATTTTTCTTGCAGTTGTGACGGCTACTTTATTGTGTTCTTTAAAGGTAAGGTCTTCCGACATGAGTACACCCAGATCCTTTACATTGCCTTTTCGTTCTATGTTATGATTTGCCTGAGTTTTGTACGTGGTTTCAGTTTTTATATTTTCATTTTTTCCATAGCGCATGAGCTGGAACTTGTCTTCGTTAAACACCATATTATTTTCTGTAGCCCATAGAAAGACCTGATCTACATCTGACTGGAGGTTCGCCGTGTCCTCTATGTTGCCTACTCTCATGAAGATCCTAGTGTCATCTGCAAAGGATGATACAGTGCTATAGGTTGTGTTCTTGTCTATGTCCGATATAAGGATGAGAAAAAGTACTGGAGCAAGCACAGTACCCTGGGGGACTGAGCTCTTAACGGTTGACGGGTTGGATTTTATTTTGTTGACTATTACACATTGGGTTCTGTTGGTCAGGAAATTGTAGATCCATCTGCCTACTTTTCCGGTAATTCCTTTTGAGCGCATTTTATGGGCAATAACACCATGGTCACATTTATCAAAAGCTTTTGCAAAATCTGTGTAAATTACATCAGCGTTTTGTTTGTCTTCCATAGCATCTAATGCCATATCATAGTGGTCCAGCAACTGCGACAGGCAAGAGCGCCCTGTTCTGAAACCATGTTGTCCGGGGTTATGGAGATGCTGTGATTCCATGTATTTTGTGATCTTACTTCTTAGCACTCTCTCAAAAATTTTTATGATGTGCGATGTTAGTGCTATCGGTCTGTAATTTTTTGCCTCTGCCTTATTTCCTCCTTTATGAAGTGGTGCTATCTCTGCTGTTTTTAGTATATCAGGAATAACGCCAGTATCTAGGCTTTGTCTCCACAGAATGTGAAGGGCCTGCGATAGTGGTTTTTTACAGTTCTTGATGAATATGGAGTTCCAAGAATCCGGGCCTGGTGCGGAGTGCATAGGCATACTGTTTATGGCTTCTTCAAAATCCAGTGGGGATAGGGTGACGTCTGATATATGATTTGATGTTGGTATCATATCCATGAAAAATTCATTTGGGTTATCGATCTTTAGTGCGTTTAATGGCTCGCTGAAGACAGAGTCGTATTGCTTCCTCAGTAGCTCGATCATTTCTTTGTTGTCATCGGTGAAAGTTCCATCCATGGCCTGTCAGCCATGGTGGGTATTAAGGCCTGTCAGCCTCTGGAGGGTTATTAAGGCCTGTCAGCCTCTGCAGGGTTATTAAGACCTGTCAGCCTCTGGAGGGAATTAAGGCCTGTCAGCCTCTGGAGGGTATTAAGGCCTGTCAGCCTCTGGAGGGTTATTAAGGCCTGTTAGCCTCTGGAGGGTATTAAGGCCTGTCAGCCTCTGGAGGGTTTTAAGGCCTGTCAGCCTCTGAAGGGTTATTAAGGCCTGTCATCCTCTGGAGGGTATTAAGGCCTGTCAGCATCTGGAGGGTTATTAAGGCATGTCAGCCTCTGGAGGGTTATTAAGGCCTGTCAGCCTCTGGAGGGTATTAAGGCCTGTCAGCCTCTGGAGGGTTATTAAGGCCTGTCAGCCTCTGGAGGGTTATTAAGGTCTGTCAGCCTCTGCAGGGTATTAAGGCCTGTCAGCCTCTGGAGGGGTATTAAGGCCTGTCAGCCTCTGGAGGGTATTAAGGCCTGTCAGCCTCTGGAGGGTTATTAAGGCTTTCACCCTCTGGAGGTTATTAAGGCCTGTCAGCCTCTGGAGGGTTATTAAGGCCTGTCAGCCTCTTGAGGGTATTAAGGCCTGTCAGCCTCTGGAGGGTTTTAAGGCCTGTCAGCCTCTGGAGGGTATTAAGGCCTGTCAGCCTCTGGAGGGTATTAAGGCCTGTCAGCCTCTGGAGGGTTATTAAGGCCTGTCAGCCTCTGGAGGGTTATTAAGGCCTGTCAGCCTCTGGAGGGTATTAAGGCCTGTCAGCCTCTGGAGGGTTATTAAGGCCTGTTAGCCTCTGGAGGGTATTAAGGCCTGTCAGCCTCTGGAGGGTTTTAAGGCCTGTCAGCCTTTGGAGGGTATTAAGGTCTGTCAGCCTCTGGAGGGTTATTAAGGCCTGTCAGCCTCTGGAGGGTTATTAAGGCCTGTCAGCCTCTGGAGGGTTATTAAGACCTGTCAGCCTCTGGAGGGATATTAAGGCCTGTCAGCCTCTGGAGGGTATTAAGGCCTGTCAGCCTCTGGAGGGTATTGAGGCCTGTCAGCCATGGAGGGTATTAATTAAGGCCTGTCAGCCTCTGGAGGGTATTGAGGCCTGTCAGCCATGGAGAGTATTAAGGCCTGTCAGCCTATGGAGGGTATTAATTAAGGTCTGTCAGCCTCTGGAGGGTATTGAGGCCTGTCAGCCATGGAGGGTATTAAGGCCTGTCTGCCTCTGGAGGGTATTAAGGCCTGTCAGCCTCTGGAGGGTTATTAAGGCCTGTCAGCTTCTGGAGGGTATTAAGGCCTGTCTGCCTCTGGAGGGTTATTAAGGCCTGTCAGCCTCTGGAGGGTTATTAAGGCCTGTCAGCCTCTGGAGGGTTATTAAGGCCTTTCAGCCATGGAGGGTTTTAAGGCCTGTTAGCCTCTGGAGGGTTATTAAGGCCTGTCAGCCTCTGGAGGGTTATTAAGGACTGTCAGCCTCTGGAGGGTATTAAGGCCTGTCAGCCTCTGGAGGGTTATTAAGGCCTGTCAGCCTCTGGAGGGTATTAAGGCCTGTCAGCCTCTGGAGGGTTACTAAGGCCTGTCAGCCTCTGGAGGGTTATTAAGGTCTGTCAGCCTCTGCAGGGTATTAAGGCCTGTCAGCCTCTGGAGGGTTATTAAGGCCTGTCAGCATCTGGAGGCTTATTAAGGCCTGTCAGCCTCTGGAGGGTATTAAGGCCTGTCAGCCTCTGGAGGGTATTAAGGCCTGTCAGCCATGGAGTGTTATTAAGGCTTGTGAGCCTCTGGAGGGTTATTAAGGCCTGTCAGCCATAGAGGGTATTAAGGCCTGTCAGCCTCTGGAGGGTTATTAAGGCCTGTCAGCCTCTGGAGTATATTAAGGCCTGTCAGTCTCTGGAGGGTTATTAGGCCTGTCAGCCTCTGGAGGGTTATTAAGGCCTGTCAGCCTCTGGAGGGTATTAAGGCCTGTCAGTTTCTGGAGAGTCTTAAGGCCTGTCAGCCATGGAGGGTTATTAAGGCTTGTGAGCCTCTGGAGGGTTATTAAGGCCTGTCAGCCTCTAGCGGGTTATTAAGGCCTGTCAGCCTCTGGAGGGTATAAGGCCTGTCAGCCTCTGGAGGGTTATTAAGGCTGTCAGCCGCTGGAGGGTTACTAAGGCCTGTCAGCCTCTGGAGGTATATTAAGGCCTGTCAGCCTCTGGAGGGTTACTAAGGCCTGTCAGCCTCTGGAGGGTTATTAAGGCCTGTCAGCCTCTGGAGTATATTAGGCCTGTCAGACTCTGGAGGTTATTAGGCCTGTCAGCCTCTGGAGGGTTATTAAGGCCTGTCAGCCTCTGGAGGGTATTAAGGCCTGTCAGTTTCTGGAGAGTCTTAAGGCCTGTCAGCCATGGAGGGTTATTAAGGCTTGTGAGCCTCTGGAGGGTAATAAGGCCTGTCAGCCTCTGGAGGTTATTAAGGCCTGTCAGCCTCTGGAGGGTATTAAGGCCTGTCAGCCTCTGGAGGGTTATTAAGGCCTGTCAGCCGCTGGAGGGTTACTAAGGCCTGTCAGCCTCTGGAGGTATATTAAGGCCTGTCAGCCTCTGGAGGGTTACTAAGGCCTGTCAGCCTCTGGAGGGTTATTAGGCCTGTCAGCCTCTGGAAGGTTATTAAGGCCTGTCAGCCTCTGGAGGGTTACTAAGGCCTGTCAGCCTCTGGAGGTATATTAAGGCCTGTCAGCCTCTGGAGGGTTATTAAGACCTGTCAGCCTCTGGAGGGTTATTAAGGCGTGTCAGTCTCTGGAGGGATATTAAGGCCTGTCAGCCTCTGGAGGGTTATTAAGGCCTGTCAGCCGCTGGAGGGTTATTAAGGCCTGTCATCCTCTGGAGGGTATTAAGGCCTGTCAGCCTCTGGAGGGTATTAAGGCCTGACAGCCTCTGGAGGGTTATTAAGGCGTGTCAGCCTCTGGAGGGTTACTAAGGCCTGTCAGCCTCTGGCGGGTTATTAAGGCCTGTCAGCCTCTGGAGGGTTATTAAGGCCTGTCAGCCTCTGGAGGTATATTAAGGCCTGTCAGCCTCTGGAGGGTTATTAACGCCTGTCAGCCTCTGGAGGGTTACTAAAGCCTGTCAGCCTCTGGAGGTATATTAAGGCCTGTCAGCCTTTGGAGGGTTATTTAGGCCTGTCAGCCTCTTGAGGGTTACTAAGGCCTGTCAGCCTCTGGAGGTATATTAAGGCCTGTCAGCCTCTGGAGGGTTATTAAGGCCTGTCAGCCTCTGGTGGGTTATTAAGGCCTGTCAGCCTCTGGAGGGTTATGAAGGTCTCTCAGCCTCTGCAGGGTTACTAAGGCCTGTCAGCCTCTGGAGGTATATTAAGGCATGTCAGCCTCTGGAGGGTTACTAAGTTCTGTCAGCCTCTGGAGGGTTATAAGGCCTGTCAGCCTCTGGAGGGTTATTAAGGCCTGTCAGCCTCTGGAGGGTTACTAAGGCCTGTCAGCCTCTGGAGGTTATTAAGGCTTGTCAGCCTCTGGAGGGTTATTAAGGCTTGTCAGCCTCTGGAGGGTATTAAGGCCTGTCAGCCTCTGGAGGGTTATTAAGGCCTGTCAGCCTCTGGAGGGTTATTAAGGTCTGTCAGCCTCTACAGGGTATTAAGGCCTGTCAGCCTCTGGAGGGGTATTAAGGCCTGTCAACCTCTGGAGGGTATTAGGCCTGTCAGCCTCTGGAGGGTTATTAAGGCTTTCACCTCTGGAGGGTATTAAGGCCTGTCAGCCTCTGGAGGGTTATTAAGGCCTGTCAGCCTCTGGGGGGTATAAGGCCTGTCAGCCTCTGGAGGGTTTTAAGGCCTGTCAGCCTCTGGAGGGTATTAAGCCTGTCAGCCTCTGGAGGGTATTAAGGCCTGTCAGCCTCTGGAGGTTATTAAGGCCTGTC
>WNGS01000681.1:7635-44018 GCA_020271785.1 Procambarus virginalis | reverse complement strand
ACAGTAGTGATGGTGTGGTACAGTGAACTAGAGTGGCAGCACAACACCACATTAGTGATGGTGATGGTACAGTGAAATAGAGTGGCAGCACAACACCACAGTAGTATGGTGGTGTACAGTGAACTAGAGTGGCAGCACAACACCACACATTAGTGATGGTGGTGGTACAGTGAACTAGAGTGGCAGCACAACACCCCAGTAGTGATGGTACAGTGAACTAGAGTGGCAGACAACACCACAGTAGTGATGGTACAGTGAACTATAGTGGCAGCACAACACCACAGTAGTGATGGTACAGTGAACTAGAGTGGCAGCACAACACCACAGTAGTGATGGTGATGTACGGTGAACTAGAGTGGCAGTACAAACCCACAGTAGTGATGGTACAGTGAACTAAGTGGCAGCACAACACCACCGTAGTGATGGTACAGTGAACTAGAGTGGCAGCACAACACACACAGTAGTGATTTGTTGGTACAGTGAACTAGAGTGGCAGCACAACACCCAGTAGTGATGGTACAGTGAACTAGAGTGGCAGCACAACACCACATTAGTGATGGTGATGGTACAGTGAACTAGAGTGGCAGCACAACACCACCGTAGTGATGGGGGGTACAGTGAACTAAAGTGGCAGACAACACCACAGTAGTGATGGTGATGGTACGTGAAACTATAGTTGCAGCACAACACCACAGTAGTGATGTGATGGTACAGTGAACTAGAGTGGCAGCACAACACCACATTAGTGATGGGGATGGTACAGTGAACTAGAGTGGCAGCACAACACCACAGTAGTGATGGTACAGTGAACTATAGTGGCAGCACACCACCACAGTAGTGATGGTACAGTGAACATAGTGGCAGCACACAACCACAGTAGTGATGGTACAGTGAACTAGTGTGGCAGCACAACACCACAGTAGTGATGGTACAGTGAACTAGAGTGGCAGCACAACACCACATTAGTGATGGTGATGGTACAGTGAACTAGATTGCAGCACAACACCGCAGTAGTTCATGGTGATGGTACAGTGAACTAGAGTGGCAGCACAACACCACAGTAGTGATGGTGATGGTACAGTGAACTAGAGTGGCAGCACAACACCACAGTAGTGATGTGATGGTACAGTGAACTAGAGTGGCAGCACAACACCACAGTAGTGATGGTACAGTGAACTAGAGTGGCAGCACAACACCACAGTAGTGATGGTGATGGTACAGTGAACTAGAGTGGCAGCACAACACCACAGTAGTGATGGTACAGTGAACTAGAGTGGCAGCACAAACACCACATTAGTGGTGGTACAGTGAACTAGAGTGGCAGCACAACACCACAGTAGTGATGGTGGTGAGGTACAGTGAACTAGAGTGGCAGCACAACACCACAGTAGTGATGGTACAGTGAACTAGAGTGGCAGCACAACACCACAGTAGTGATGGTGATGGTACAGTGAACTAGAGTGGCAGCACAACACCCACAGTATTGATGGTACAGTGAACTATAGTGGCAGCACAACACCACAGTAGTGATGGTACAGTGAACTAGAGTGGCAGCACAACACCACAGTAGTGATGGTGGTGGTACAGTGAACTAGAGTGGCAGCACAACCACAGTAGTGATGGTGGTACAGTGAACTAGAGTGGCAGCACAACACCACAGTAGTGATGGTACAGTGAACTAGAGTGGCAGCACAACACCACAGTAGTGATGGTGGTGGTACAGTGAACTAGAGTGGCAGCACAACACCACAGTAGTGATGGTGATGGTACAGTGAACTAGAGTGGCAGCACAACACCACAGTAGTGATGGTACAGTGAACTAGAGTGGCAGCACAACACCACAGTAGTTGATGGTACAGTGAACTAGAGTGGCAGCACAACACCACAGTAGTGATGGTACAGTGAACTAGAGTGGCAGCACACACCACAGTAGTGATGGTGGTGGTACAGTGAACTAGAGTGGCAGCACAACACCACAGTAGTGATGGTGATGGTACAGTGAACTAGAGTGGCAGCACAACACCACAGTAGTGATGGTAATGGTACAGTGAACTAGAGTGGCAGCACAACACCACAGTAGTGATGGTGGTGGTACAGTGAACTAGAGTGGCAGCACAACACCAAAGTAGTGATGGTGGTGGTACAGTGAACTATAGTGGCAGCACAACACCACAGTAGTGATGGTAATGGTACAGTGAACTATAGTGGCAGCACAACACCACAGTAGTGATGGTAATGGTACAGTGAACTAGAGTGGCAGCACAACACCAAAGTAGTGATGGTGGTGGTACAGTGAACTAGAGAGGCAGTACAACACCACAGTAGTGATAGTGATGGTACAGTGAACTAGAGTGGCAACACAACACCACAGTAGTGATGATGGTGGAACAGTGAACTAGAGTGGCAGCACAACACCACAGTAGTGATGGTGATGGTACAGTGAACTAGAGAGGCAGTACAACACCACAGTAGTGATGGTGGTGGTACAGTGAACTAGAGTGACAGCACAACACCACAGTAGTGATGGTACAGTGAACTAGAGTGGCAGCACAACACCACAGTAGTGATGGTACAGTGAACTAGAGTGGCAGCACAACACCACAGTAGTGATGGTACAGTGAACTATAGTGGCAGCACAACACCACAGTAGTGATGGTGGTGGTACAGTGAACTAGAGTGGCAACAAAACACCAGAGTAGTGATGGTACAGTGAACTAGAGTGGCAGCACAACACCACAGTAGTGATGGTACAGTGAACTAGAGTGGCAGCACAACACCACAGTAGTGATGGTACAGTGAACTAGAGTGGCAGCACAACACCACAGTAGTGATGGTGGTGGTACAGTGAACTAGAGAGGCAGCACAACACCACAGTAGTGATGGTGATGGTACAGTGAACTATAGTGGCAGCACAACACCACAGTAGTGATGGTGATGGTACAGTGAACTAGAGTGGCAGCACAACACCACAGTAGTGATGGTGATGGTACAGTGAACTATAGTGGCAGCACAACACCACATTAGTGATGGTGATGGTACAGTGAACTATAGTGGCAGCACAACACCACAGTAGTGATGGTGATGGTACAGTGAACTAGAGTGGCAGCACAACACCACATTAGTGATGGTGATGGTACAGTGAACTAGAGTGACAGCACAACACCACAGTAGTGATGGTGGTGGTACAGTGAACTAAAGTGGCAGCACAACACCACAGTAGTGATGGTGATGGTACAGTGAACTATAGTGGCAGCACAACACCACAGTAGTGATGGTGATGGTACAGTGAACTAGAGTGGCAGCACAACACCACATTAGTGATGGTGATGGTACAGTGAACTATAGTGGCAGCACAACACCACAGTAGTGATGGTACAGTGAACTATAGTGGCAGCACAACACCACAGTAGTGATGGTACAGTGAACTAGAGTGGCAGCACAACACCACATTAGTGATGGTGATGGTACAGTGAACTAGAGTGGCAGCACAACACCGCAGTAGTGATGGTGATGGTACAGTGAACTAGAGTGGCAGCACAACACCACAGTAGTGATGGTACAGTGAACTAGAGTGGCAGCACAACACCACAGTAGTGATGGTACAGTGAACTAGAGTGGCAGCACAACACCACATTAGTGATGGTGATGGTACAGTGAACTAGAGTGGCAGCACAACACCACAGTAGTGATGGTGGTGAAGGTACAGTGAACTAGAGTGGCAGCACAACACCACAGTAGTGATGGTACAGTGAACTAGAGTGGCAGCACAACACCACAGTAGTGATGGTAATGGTACAGTGAATTAGAGTGGCAGCACAACACCACAGTAGTGATGGTGGTGGTACAGTGAACTAGAGAGGCAGTACAACACCAAAGTAGTGATGGTGGTGGTACAGTGAACTAGAGAGGCAGTACAACACCACAGTAGTGATGGTGATGGTACAGTGAACTAGAGTGGCAACACAACACCACAGTAGTGATGATGGTGGAACAGTGAACTAGAGTGGCAGCACAACACCACAGTAGTGATGGTACAGTGAACTAGAGTGGCAGCACAACACCACAGTAGTGATGGTACAGTGAACTATAGTGCCAGCACAACACCACAGTAGTGATGGTACAGTGAACTATAGTGCCAGCACAACACCACAGTAGTGATGGTGGTGGTACAGTGAACTAGAGTGGCAGCAAAACACCAGAGTAGTGATGGTACAGTGAACTAGAGTGGCAGCACAACACCACAGTAGTGATGGTACAGTGAACTAGAGTGGCAGCACAACACCACAGTAGTGATGGTACAGTGAACTAGAGTGGCAGCACAACACCACTGTAGTGATGGTGGTGGTACAGTGAACTAGAGTGGCAGCACAACACCACAGTAGTGATGGCTGTCAGCCTCTGGAGGGTTATTAAGGCCTGTCAGCCTCTGGAGGGTTATTAAGGCCTGTCAGCCTCTGGAGGGTTATTAAGGCCTGTCAGCCTCTGGTGGGTATTAAGGCCTGTCAGCCTCTGGTGGGTATTAAGGCCTGTCAGCCTCTGGAGGGTTATTAAGGCCTGTCAGCCTCTGGATGGTTATTAAGGCCTGTCAGCCCCTGGAGGGTTATTAAGGCCTGTCAGCCTCTGGAGGGTTATTAAGGCCTGTCAGCCTCTGGAGGGTTATTAAGGCCTGTGAGCCTCTGGAGGGTATTAAGGCCTGTCAGCCTCTGGAGGGTTATTAAGGCATGTCAGCCTCTGGAGGGTTATTAAGGCCTGTCAGCCTCTGGAGGGTTATTAAGGCCTGTCAGCCTCTTGAGGGTTATTAAGGCCTGTCAGCCTCTGGAGGGTATTAAGGCCTGTCACCCTCTGGAGGGTTATTAAGGCCTGTCAGCCTCTGGAGGGTATTAAGGCCTGTCAGCCTCTGGAGGGTTATTAAGGCCTGTCAGCCTCTGGAGGGTTATTAAGGCCTGTCAGCCTCTGGAGGGTATTAAGGCCTGTAAGCCTCTGGAGGGTTATTAAGGCCTTTCAGCCTCTGGAGGGTATTAACACCTGTCAGCCTCTGGAGGGTTATTAAGGCCTGTCAGCCTCTTGAGGGTTATTAAGGCCTGTCAGCCTCTGGAGGGTATTAAGGCCTGTCACCCTCTGGAGGGTTATTAAGGCCTGTCAGCCTCTGGAGGGTATTAAGGCCTGCCAGCCTCTGGAGGGTTATTAAGGCCTGTCAGCCTCTGGAGGGTATTAAGGCCTGTCAGCCCCTGGAGGGTTATTAAGGCCTGTCAGCCTCTGGAGGGTATTAAGGCCTGTCAGCCTCTGAAGGGTTATTAAGGCCTGTCAGCCTCTGGAGGGTTATTAAGGGCTGTCAGCCTCTGGAGGGTTTTTAAGGCCTGTCAGCCTCTGGAGGGTTATTAAGGCCTGTCACCCTCTGGAGGGTTATTAAGGCCTGTCACCCTCTGGAGGGTTATTAAGGCCTGTCAGCCTCTGGAGGGTTATTAAGGCCTGTCAGCCTCTGGAGGGTTATTAAGGCCTGTCAGCCTCTGGTGGGTATTAAGGCCTGTCAGCCTCTGGAGGGTATTAAGGCCTGTCAGCCTCTGGAGGGTATTAAGGCCTGTCAGCCTCTGGAGGGTTATTAAGGCCTGTCAGCCTCTGGAGGGTATTAAGGCCTGTCAGCCTCTGGAGGGTTATTAAGGCCTGTCAGCCTCTGGAGGGTTATTAAGGCCTGTCAGCCTCTGGAGGGTTATTAAGGCCTGTCAGCCTCTGGAGGGTTATTAAGGCCTGTCAGCCTCTGGAGGGTATTAAGGCCTGTCAGCCTCTGGAGGGTTATTAAGGCCTGTCTGCCTCTGGAGGGTATTAAGGCCTTTCAGCCTCTGGAGGGTTATTAAGGCCTGTCAGCCTCTGGAGGGTATTAAGGCCTGTCAGCCTCTGGAGGGTATTAAGGCCTGTCAGCCTCTGGAGGGTATTAAGGTCTGTCAGCCTCTGGAGGGTATTAAGGCCTGTCAGCCATGGAGGGTATTAAGGCCTGTCAGCCTCTGGAGGGTTATTAAGGCCTGTCAGCCTCTGGAGGGTATTAAGGCCTGTCAGCCTCTGGAGGGTATTAAGGCCTGTCAGCCTCTGGAGGGTTATTAAGGCCTGTCAGCCTCTGGAGGGTATTAAGGCCTGTCAGCCTCTGGAGGGTATTAAGGCCTGTTAGCCTCTGGAGGGTTATTAAGGCCTGTCAGCCTCTGGAGGGTTATTAAGGCCTGTCAGCCTCTGGAGGGTTATTAAGGCCTGTCAGCCATGGAGGGTATTAAGGCCTGTCAGCCTCTGGAGGGTTATTAAGGCCTGTCAACCTCTGGTGGGTATTAAGGCCTGTCAGCATCTGGAGGGTTATTAAGGCCTGTCAGCCTCTGGAAGGTTATTAAGGCCTGTCAGCCTCTGGAGGGTTATTAAGGCCTGTCAGCCTCTGGAGGGTTATTAAGGCCTGTCAGCCTCGGGAGGGTATTATGGCCTGTCAGCCTCTGGAGGGTTATTAAGGCCTGTCAGCCTCTGGAGGGTTATTAAGGCCTGTCAGCCTCTGGAGCAGGGGTCTCCAAACTATGGCCCGCGGGCCACATCCGGCCCGCCACATAATTTCATCCGGCCTGCCAAACAAATCCCTGTGTGGTGGCCTTGAAAAAATAATTATCGTACGAATGGCATCGCAGAATTATTCAAAGCTGGGGCTGCTGACTGGTGGCGCTCAGCCCGAGTCAGTTTTCCTCTCTCTCGATAGTGTGACGCACAGATACTAGTACTGGTAGGTATGTGTTGTGCATTACAACCAATCAGTTGTGTATAACTGTATATTGTGGGGATGGAGGGCGAGTGGGGCTTCGCTGCTTCTGTTTCAGGGAGCACAAACATTGTACAATATTCTTTTCTCTGTACTTTGACAATACCTTTATCTTAGTTATACAAAATAGCAATAATACTATTGTAGCCAAAAATATTGCATGTTTAAAATAGTTAAAATGGTAACCATTAAGTTTATCAACGAAAGCTGTTGCCATAATATTTACCACTTTATAATAATATGCTATGCTTTTTAACACCACATACAAGCTGTTTTTTTCCTGTAGAATTTATTTAATTTATTTTACCCTTATGTTTTCAGATATGGAAAAGATAAAGAAAAGAAAAGTGGACAGTGAGTGCCGTCAGTTCAATGACGAATGGAAGATAAAGTACTTTTTTGTGATAGCAAATGATAAAGCTTTATGCCTCATATGTAGAGACAGTGTTGCTGTTCTGAAGGAATACAATATTCGTCGGCACTATGAATCTAAACATGGCTCAAGTTATTCTCACATCACAGGAGCAGAACGCACTAAAAAGTTTGAATCATTTCAGCACAGTCTGCATTCTCAACAAGATGTTTTCAGTAAGAAAAAATCTGAAAATGAAACTTCAACTAGAGCCAGTTACAAAGTTGCTTTGTGTTGGCCAAAAAAGGAAAACCTTTTAAAGTTTGCTTGTAGATTTGTGTCCATTTTTGGTTCAACATACTTGTGTGAACAAACATTTTCCAAATGAAGTATGTGAAATCTAACTATCGAGCAAATTTGTTCTGATGATCACTTGAAATCAATTCTTACAATTGGCTCATCTAATCTGGAACCTGATTTTAATGAAATTTTGAAGTCAAAACGAAAGTATCATTCGTCACACTAATTTGGTTGCATAAAACTAATTATCTAGGAATCCATTTAGCTTACCATAATTTTTTTCAAAAAGATATGTTATAATTTTTCCATGTTTATACTTTAATATTTGAGGAAATTAAATTACTGGCACTGATTTGTTTTTTGTTTTTTTCATTTTTTATTCCTTCGGCCCGCATAAATATGGGAAATATATAATGTGGCCATTACATTGAAAAGTTTGGAGACCCCTGCTCTGGAGGGTATTAAGGCCTGTCTGCCTCTGGCGGGTTATAAGGCCTGTCAGCCTCTAGAGGGTTATTAAGGCCTGTCTGCCTCTGGAGGGTATTAAGGCCTGTCAGCCTCTGGAGGGTATTAAGGCCTGTCAGCCTTTGGAGGGTTATTAAGGCGTGTCTGCCTCTGGAGGGTATTAAGGCCTGTCAGCCTCTGGAGGGTTATTAAGGCCTGTCAGCCTCTGGAGGGTATTAAGGCCTGTCAGCCTCTGGAGGGTATTAAGGCCTGTCAGCCTCTGGAGGGTTATTAAGGCCTGTCAGCCTCTGGAGGGTTTTAAGGCCTGTCAGCCTCTGGAGGGTATTAAGGCCTGTCAGCCTCTGGAGGGTTATTTCGGCCTGTCAGCCTCTGGAGGGTATTAAGGCCTGTCAGCCTCTGGAGGGTATTAAGGCCTGTCAGCCTCTGTAGGGTTATTAAGGCCTGTCAGCATCTGGCGGGTTATTAAGGCCTGTCAGCCTCTGGAGGGTTACTAAGGCCTGTCAGCCTCTGGAGGGTTATTAAGGCCTGTCAGCCTCTGGAGGGTTATTAAGGCCTGTCAGCCTCTGGAGGGTTACTAATGCCTGTCAGCCTCTGGAGGTATATTAAGGCCTGTCAGCCTCTGGAGGTATATTAAGGCCTGTCAGCCTCTGGAGGGTATTAAGACCTGTCAGCCTCTGGAGGGTTATTAAGGTGTGTCAGCCTCTGGAGGGATACTAAGGCCTGTCAGCCTCTGGAGGGTTATTAAGGCCTGTCAGCCTCTGGAGGGTATTAAGGCCTGTCAGCCGCTGGAGGGTTATTAAGGCCTGTCTGCCTCTGGAGGGTATTAAGGCCTGTCAGCCTCTGGAGGGTATTAAGGCCTGTCATCCTCTGGAGGGTATTAAGGCCTGTCAGCCGCTGGAGGGTTATTAAGGCCTGTCATCCTCTGGAGGGTATTAAGGCATGTCAGCCTCTGGAGGGTATTAAGGCCTGTCAGCCTCTGGAGGGCTATTAAGGCCTGTCAGCCTCTGGAGGATATTAAGGCCTGTCAGCCTCTGGAGGGTATTAAGGCCTGTCAGCCTCTGGAGGGTTATTAAGGCCTGTCAGCCTCTGGCGGGTTATTAAGGCCTGTCAGCCTCTGGAGGGTTACTAAGGCCTGTCAGCCTCTGGAGGGTTATTAAGGCCTGTCAGCCTCTGGAGGGTTATTAAGGCGTGTCAGCCTCTGGAGGGATATTAAGGCCTGTCAGCATCAGGAGGGTTATTAAGGACTGTCAGCCTCTGGAGGGTATTAAGGCCTGTCAGCCTCTGGAGGGTTACTAAGGCCAGTCAGCCTCTGGAGGGTTATTAGGCCTGTCAGCCTCTGGAGGGTTTTAAGGCCTGTCAGCCTCTGGAGGGATATTAAGGCCTGTCAGCCTCTGGAGGGTATTAAGGCCTGTCAGCCTCTGGAGGGGTATTAAGGCCTGTCAGCCTCTGGAGGGTTATTAAGGACTGTCAGCCTCTGGAGGGTATTAAGGACTGTCAGCCTCTGGAGGGTATTAAGGCCTGTCAGCCTCTGGAGGGTTATTAAGGACTGTCAGCCTCTGGAGGGTATTAAGGCCTGTCAGCCTCTGGAGGGTTATTAAGGCCTGTCAGCCTTTGGAGGGTTATTAAGGCCTATTAGCCTCTGGAGGGTTATTAAGGCCTGTCAGCCTCTGGAGGGTATTAAGGCCTGTCAGCATCTGGAGGGTTATTAAGGACTGTCAGCCTCTGGAGGGTATTAAGGCCTGTCAGCCTCTGGAGGGTTATTAAGGCCTGTCAGCCTCTGGAGGGTTATTAAGGCCTGTTAGCCTCTGGAGGGTTATTAAGGCCTGTTAGCCTCTGGAGGGTATTAAGGCCTGTCAGCCTCTGGAGGGTTTTAAGGCCTGTCAGCCTCTGGAGGGTTATAAGTCATGTTAGCCTCTGGAGGGTTATTAAGGCCTGTCAGCCTCTGGAGGGTATTAAGGCCTGTCAGCATCTGGAGGGTTATTAAGGACTGTCAGCCTCTGGAGGGTATTAAGGCCTGTCAGCCTCTGGAGGGTTATTAAGGCCTGTCAGCCTCTGGAGGGTTATTAAGGCCTGTCAGCCCCTGGAGGGTATTAAGGCCTGTCAGCCTCTGAAGGGTATTAAGCCTGTCAGCCTCTGGAGGGTATTAGGCCTGTCAGCCTCTGGGGGTATTAAGGCCTGTCAGCCTCTGGAGGGTTATTAAGGCCTGTCAGCCTCTGGAGGTTATTAAGGCTGTCAGCCTCTGGAGGGTTATTAAGGCCTGTCACCTCTGGAGGTATTAAGGCCTGTCAGCCTCTGGAGGGTTATTAAGGCCTGTCAGCCTCTGGAGGGTTATTAAGNTAAGGCCTGTCAGCCTCTGGAGGGTTATAAGGCCTGTCAGCCTCTGGAGGTTATTAAGCCTGTCAGCCTCTGGAGGGTTATTAAGGCCTGTCAGCCTCTGGAGGG
The DNA here is from genome assembly GCA_020271785.1 of Procambarus virginalis. Lineage (NCBI taxonomy): Eukaryota > Metazoa > Arthropoda > Malacostraca > Decapoda > Cambaridae > Procambarus > Procambarus virginalis. The sequence goes on along the minus strand of WNGS01000681.1, from coordinate 33,678 downwards.
TTATTAAGGCCTGTCAGCCTCTGGAGGTTATTAAGGCCTGCCTCAGCCCTCTGGAGGTTATTAAGGCCTGTCAGCCTCTGGAGGGTTATTAAGGCCTGTCAGCCTCTGGAGGTATATTAAGGCCTGTCAGCCTCTGGAGGGTTTTAAGGCCTGTCAGCCTCTGGAGGTTATTAAGGCCTGTCAGCCTCTGGAGGGTTATTAAGGCCTGTCAGCCTCTGGAGGGTTATTAAGGCCTGTCAGCCTCTGGAGGTTATTAAGGCCTGTCAGCCTCTGGAGGGTTATTAAGGCCTGTCAGCCTCTGGAGGGTTATTAAGGCCTGTCAGCCTCTGGAGGGTTATTAAGGCCTGTCCCTCTGGAGGGTTATTAAGGCCTGTCAGCCTCTGGAGGGTTATTAAGGCCTGTCAGCCTCTGGAGGGTATTAAGGCCTGTCAGCCTCTGGAGGGTTATTAAGGCCTGTCAGCCTCTGGAGGGTTATTAAGGCCTGTCAGCCTCTGGAGGGTTATAAGGCCTGTCAGCCTCTGGAGGGTTATTAAGCCTGTCAGCCTCTGGAGGTTATTAAGGCCTGTCAGCCTCTGGAGGGTTATTAGGCCTGTCAGCCTCTGAGGGTTATTAAGGCCTGTCAGCCTCTGGAGGTATATAAGGCCTGTCAGCCTCTGGAGGGTTATTAAGGCCTGTCAGCCTCTGGAGGGTATTAAGGCCTGTCAGCCTCTGGAGGGTTATTAAGGCCTGTCAGCCTCTGGAGGGTATTAAGGCCTGTCAGCCTCTGGAGGGTTATTAAGGCCTGTCAGCCTCTGGAGGGTATTAAGGCCTGTCAGCCTCTGGAGGGTATTAAGGCCTGTCAGCCTCTGGAGGTTATTAAGGCCTGTCAGCCTCTGGAGGGTATTAAGGCCTGTCAGCCTCTGGAGGGTTATTAAGGCCTGTCAGCCTCTGGAGGGTATTAAGGCCTGTCAGCCTCTGGAGGGTTATTAAGGCCTGTCAGCCTCTGGAGGGTTATTAAGGCCTGTCAGCCTCTGGAGGTTATTAAGGCCTGTCAGCCTCTGGAGGGTTATTAAGGCCTGTCAGCCTCTGGAGGGTTATTAAGGCCTGTCAGCCTCTGGAGGGTTATTAAGGCCTGTCAGCCTCTGGAGGTTATTAAGGCCTGTCAGCCTCTGGAGGGTTATTAAGGCCTGTCAGCCTCTGGAGGGTTATTAAGGCCTGTCAGCCTCTGGAGGGTTATTAAGGCCTGTCAGCCTCTGGAGGGTTATTAAGGCCTGTCAGCCTCTGGAGGTTATTAAGGCCTGTCAGCCTCTGGAGGGTATTAAGGCCTGTCAGCCTCTGGAGGGTTATTAAGGCCTGTCAGCCTCTGGAGGGTATTAAGGCCTGTCAGCCTCTGGAGGGTTATTAAGGCCTGTCAGCCTCTGGAGGGTATTAAGGCCTGTCAGCCTCTGGAGGGTATTAAGGCCTGTCAGCCTCTGGAGGGTTATTAAGGCCTGTCAGCCTCTGGAGGGTATTAAGGCCTGTCAGCCTCTGGAGGTTATTAAGGCCTGTCAGCCTCTGGAGGGTTATTAAGGCCTGTCAGCCTCTGGAGGGTTATTAAGGCCTGTCAGCCTCTGGAGGGTTATTAAGGCCTGTCAGCCTCTGGAGGGTTATTAAGGCCTGTCAGCCTCTGGAGGGTTATTAAGGCCTGTCAGCCTCTGGAGGTTATTAAGGCCTGTCAGCCTCTGGAGGGTTATTAAGGCCTGTCAGCCTCTGGAGGGTATTAAGGCCTGTCAGCCTCTGGAGGGTTATTAAGGCCTGTCAGCCTCTGGAGGTTATTAAGGCCTGTCAGCCTCTGGAGGGTTATTAAGGCCTGTCAGCCTCTGGAGGGTTATTAAGGCCTGTCAGCCTCTGGAGGTTATTAAGGCCTGTCAGCCTCTGGAGGGTTATTAAGGCCTGTCAGCCTCTGGAGGGTTATTAAGGCCTGTCAGCCTCTGGAGGGTTATTAAGGCCTGTCAGCCTCTGGAGGGTTATTAAGGCCTGTCAGCCTCTGGAGGGTATTAAGGCCTGTCAGCCTCTGGAGGGTTATTAAGGCCTGTCAGCCTCTGGAGGGTATTAAGGCCTGTCAGCCTCTGGAGGGTATTAAGGCCTGTCAGCCTCTGGAGGGTTATTAAGGCCTGTCAGCCTCTGGAGGGTATTAAGGCCTGTCAGCCTCTGGAGGGTTATTAAGGCCTGTCAGCCTCTGGAGGGTTATTAAGGCCTGTCAGCCTCTGGAGGGTTATTAAGGCCTGTCAGCCTCTGGAGGGTATTAAGGCCTGTCAGCCTCTGGAGGGTTATTAAGGCCTGTCAGCCTCTGGAGGGTTATTAAGGCCTGTCAGCCTCTGGAGGGTTATTAAGGCCTGTCAGCCTCTGGAGGGTATTAAGGCCTGTCAGCCTCTGGAGGTTATTAAGGCCTGTCAGCCTCTGGAGGGTATTAAGGCCTGTCAGCCTCTGGAGGGTTATTAAGGCCTGTCAGCCTCTGGAGGTTATTAAGGCCTGTCAGCCTCTGGAGGTTATTAAGGCCTGTCAGCCTCTGGAGGGTTATTAAGGCCTGTCAGCCTCTGGAGGGTATTAAGGCCTGTCAGCCTCTGGAGGGTATTAAGGCCTGTCAGCCTCTGGAGGGTTATTAAGGCCTGTCAGCCTCTGGAGGGTTATTAAGGCCTGTCAGCCTCTGGAGGGTATTAAGGCCTGTCAGCCTCTGGAGGGTTATTAAGGCCTGTCAGCCTCTGGAGGGTTATTAAGGCCTGTCAGCCTCTGGAGGGTATTAAGGCCTGTCAGCCTCTGGAGGGTATTAAGGCCTGTCAGCCTCTGGAGGGTTATTAAGGCCTGTCAGCCTCTGGAGGGTATTAAGGCCTGTCAGCCTCTGGAGGGTATTAAGGCCTGTCAGCCTCTGGAGGTTATTAAGGCCTGTCAGCCTCTGGAGGGTATTAAGGCCTGTCAGCCTCTGGAGGGTATTAAGGCCTGTCAGCCTCTGGAGGGTTATTAAGGCCTGTCAGCCTCTGGAGGTTATTAAGGCCTGTCAGCCTCTGGAGGGTTATTAAGGCCTGTCAGCCTCTGGAGGGTTATTAAGGCCTGTCAGCCTCTGGAGGGTTATTAAGGCCTGTCAGCCTCTGGAGGGTATTAAGGCCTGTCAGCCTCTGGAGGGTATTAAGGCCTGTCAGCCTCTGGAGGGTTATTAAGGCCTGTCAGCCTCTGGAGGGTATTAAGGCCTGTCAGCCTCTGGAGGGTTATTAAGGCCTGTCAGCCTCTGGAGGGTATTAAGGCCTGTCAGCCTCTGGAGGGTTATTAAGGCCTGTCAGCCTCTGGAGGGTTATTAAGGCCTGTCAGCCTCTGGAGGGTATTAAGGCCTGTCAGCCTCTGGAGGGTTATTAAGGCCTGTCAGCCTCTGGAGGGTTATTAAGGCCTGTCAGCCTCTGGAGGGTTATTAAGGCCTGTCAGCCTCTGGAGGGTATTAAGGCCTGTCAGCCTCTGGAGGGTATTAAGGCCTGTCAGCCTCTGGAGGGTTATTAAGGCCTGTCAGCCTCTGGAGGGTATTAAGGCCTGTCAGCCTCTGGAGGGTTATTAAGGCCTGTCAGCCTCTGGAGGTTATTAAGGCCTGTCAGCCTCTGGAGGGTTATTAAGGCCTGTCAGCCTCTGGAGGGTTATTAAGGCCTGTCAGCCTCTGGAGGGTTATTAAGGCCTGTCAGCCTCTGGAGGTTATTAAGGCCTGTCAGCCTCTGGAGGGTTATTAAGGCCTGTCAGCCTCTGGAGGGTATTAAGGCCTGTCAGCCTCTGGAGGGTTATTAAGGCCTGTCAGCCTCTGGAGGGTTATTAAGGCCTGTCAGCCTCTGGAGGGTATTAAGGCCTGTCAGCCTCTGGAGGGTTATTAAGGCCTGTCAGCCTCTGGAGGGTTATTAAGGCCTGTCAGCCTCTGGAGGGTATTAAGGCCTGTCAGCCTCTGGAGGGTTATTAAGGCCTGTCAGCCTCTGGAGGGTTATTAAGGCCTGTCAGCCTCTGGAGGGTATTAAGGCCTGTCAGCCTCTGGAGGGTTATTAAGGCCTGTCAGCCTCTGGAGGGTATTAAGGCCTGTCAGCCTCTGGAGGGTTATTAAGGCCTGTCAGCCTCTGGAGGGTATTAAGGCCTGTCAGCCTCTGGAGGTTATTAAGGCCTGTCAGCCTCTGGAGGGTTATTAAGGCCTGTCAGCCTCTGGAGGGTTATTAAGGCCTGTCAGCCTCTGGAGGGTTATTAAGGCCTGTCAGCCTCTGGAGGGTTATTAAGGCCTGTCAGCCTCTGGAGGGTATTAAGGCCTGTCAGCCTCTGGAGGGTTATTAAGGCCTGTCAGCCTCTGGAGGTTATTAAGGCCTGTCAGCCTCTGGAGGGTTATTAAGGCCTGTCAGCCTCTGGAGGGTTATTAAGGCCTGTCAGCCTCTGGAGGGTTATTAAGGCCTGTCAGCCTCTGGAGGGTTATTAAGGCCTGTCAGCCTCTGGAGGGTATTAAGGCCTGTCAGCCTCTGGAGGGTTATTAAGGCCTGTCAGCCTCTGGAGGGTATTAAGGCCTGTCAGCCTCTGGAGGGTTATTAAGGCCTGTCAGCCTCTGGAGGGTATTAAGGCCTGTCAGCCTCTGGAGGGTTATTAAGGCCTGTCAGCCTCTGGAGGGTTATTAAGGCCTGTCAGCCTCTGGAGGGTTATTAAGGCCTGTCAGCCTCTGGAGGGTATTAAGGCCTGTCAGCCTCTGGAGGGTATTAAGGCCTGTCAGCCTCTGGAGGGTATTAAGGCCTGTCAGCCTCTGGAGGGTTATTAAGGCCTGTCAGCCTCTGGAGGGTTATTAAGGCCTGTCAGCCTCTGGAGGGTTATTAAGGCCTGTCAGCCTCTGGAGGTTATTAAGGCCTGTCAGCCTCTGGAGGGTTATTAAGGCCTGTCAGCCTCTGGAGGGTTATTAAGGCCTGTCAGCCTCTGGAGGGTATTAAGGCCTGTCAGCCTCTGGAGGGTATTAAGGCCTGTCAGCCTCTGGAGGGTTATTAAGGCCTGTCAGCCTCTGGAGGGTATTAAGGCCTGTCAGCCTCTGGAGGGTTATTAAGGCCTGTCAGCCTCTGGAGGGTTATTAAGGCCTGTCAGCCTCTGGAGGGTATTAAGGCCTGTCAGCCTCTGGAGGGTATTAAGGCCTGTCAGCCTCTGGAGGGTTATTAAGGCCTGTCAGCCTCTGGAGGGTTATTAAGGCCTGTCAGCCTCTGGAGGGTATTAAGGCCTGTCAGCCTCTGGAGGGTATTAAGGCCTGTCAGCCTCTGGAGGGTTATTAAGGCCTGTCAGCCTCTGGAGGGTATTAAGGCCTGTCAGCCTCTGGAGGGTTATTAAGGCCTGTCAGCCTCTGGAGGGTTATTAAGGCCTGTCAGCCTCTGGAGGGTTATTAAGGCCTGTCAGCCTCTGGAGGGTATTAAGGCCTGTCAGCCTCTGGAGGGTATTAAGGCCTGTCAGCCTCTGGAGGGTTATTAAGGCCTGTCAGCCTCTGGAGGGTTATTAAGGCCTGTCAGCCTCTGGAGGGTATTAAGGCCTGTCAGCCTCTGGAGGGTTATTAAGGCCTGTCAGCCTCTGGAGGGTTATTAAGGCCTGTCAGCCTCTGGAGGGTTATTAAGGCCTGTCAGCCTCTGGAGGGTTATTAAGGCCTGTCAGCCTCTGGAGGGTTATTAAGGCCTGTCAGCCTCTGGAGGGTATTAAGGCCTGTCAGCCTCTGGAGGGTTATTAAGGCCTGTCAGCCTCTGGAGGGTTATTAAGGCCTGTCAGCCTCTGGAGGGTATTAAGGCCTGTCAGCCTCTGGAGGGTTATTAAGGCCTGTCAGCCTCTGGAGGGTATTAAGGCCTGTCAGCCTCTGGAGGGTTATTAAGGCCTGTCAGCCTCTGGAGGGTATTAAGGCCTGTCAGCCTCTGGAGGGTTATTAAGGCCTGTCAGCCTCTGGAGGGTTATTAAGGCCTGTCAGCCTCTGGAGGTTATTAAGGCCTGTCAGCCTCTGGAGGGTTATTAAGGCCTGTCAGCCTCTGGAGGGTTATTAAGGCCTGTCAGCCTCTGGAGGGTATTAAGGCCTGTCAGCCTCTGGAGGGTTATTAAGGCCTGTCAGCCTCTGGAGGGTTATTAAGGCCTGTCAGCCTCTGGAGGGTTATTAAGGCCTGTCAGCCTCTGGAGGGTTATTAAGGCCTGTCAGCCTCTGGAGGGTTATTAAGGCCTGTCAGCCTCTGGAGGGTATTAAGGCCTGTCAGCCTCTGGAGGGTTATTAAGGCCTGTCAGCCTCTGGAGGGTTATTAAGGCCTGTCAGCCTCTGGAGGGTTATTAAGGCCTGTCAGCCTCTGGAGGGTATTAAGGCCTGTCAGCCTCTGGAGGGTATTAAGGCCTGTCAGCCTCTGGAGGGTTATTAAGGCCTGTCAGCCTCTGGAGGTTATTAAGGCCTGTCAGCCTCTGGAGGGTTATTAAGGCCTGTCAGCCTCTGGAGGGTTATTAAGGCCTGTCAGCCTCTGGAGGGTATTAAGGCCTGTCAGCCTCTGGAGGGTATTAAGGCCTGTCAGCCTCTGGAGGGTTATTAAGGCCTGTCAGCCTCTGGAGGGTTATTAAGGCCTGTCAGCCTCTGGAGGGTATTAAGGCCTGTCAGCCTCTGGAGGGTTATTAAGGCCTGTCAGCCTCTGGAGGGTATTAAGGCCTGTCAGCCTCTGGAGGGTATTAAGGCCTGTCAGCCTCTGGAGGGTTATTAAGGCCTGTCAGCCTCTGGAGGGTATTAAGGCCTGTCAGCCTCTGGAGGGTTATTAAGGCCTGTCAGCCTCTGGAGGGTTATTAAGGCCTGTCAGCCTCTGGAGGGTATTAAGGCCTGTCAGCCTCTGGAGGGTTATTAAGGCCTGTCAGCCTCTGGAGGGTTATTAAGGCCTGTCAGCCTCTGGAGGGTTATTAAGGCCTGTCAGCCTCTGGAGGGTTATTAAGGCCTGTCAGCCTCTGGAGGGTATTAAGGCCTGTCAGCCTCTGGAGGGTATTAAGGCCTGTCAGCCTCTGGAGGGTATTAAGGCCTGTCAGCCTCTGGAGGGTTATTAAGGCCTGTCAGCCTCTGGAGGGTTATTAAGGCCTGTCAGCCTCTGGAGGGTATTAAGGCCTGTCAGCCTCTGGAGGGTTATTAAGGCCTGTCAGCCTCTGGAGGGTTATTAAGGCCTGTCAGCCTCTGGAGGGTTATTAAGGCCTGTCAGCCTCTGGAGGGTATTAAGGCCTGTCAGCCTCTGGAGGGTTATTAAGGCCTGTCAGCCTCTGGAGGGTATTAAGGCCTGTCAGCCTCTGGAGGGTATTAAGGCCTGTCAGCCTCTGGAGGGTTATTAAGGCCTGTCAGCCTCTGGAGGGTTATTAAGGCCTGTCAGCCTCTGGAGGGTTATTAAGGCCTGTCAGCCTCTGGAGGGGTATTAAGGCCTGTCAGCCTCTGGAGGGTTATTAAGGCCTGTCAGCCTCTGGAGGGTATTAAGGCCTGTCAGCCTCTGGAGGGTATTAAGGCCTGTCAGCCTCTGGAGGGTTATTAAGGCCTGTCAGCCTCTGGAGGGTTATTAAGGCCTGTCAGCCTCTGGAGGGTTATTAAGGCCTGTCAGCCTCTGGAGGGTTATTAAGGCCTGTCAGCCTCTGGAGGGTTATTAAGGCCTGTCAGCCTCTGGAGGGTTATTAAGGCCTGTCAGCCTCTGGAGGGTATTAAGGCCTGTCAGCCTCTGGAGGGTTATTAAGGCCTGTCAGCCTCTGGAGGGTTATTAAGGCCTGTCAGCCTCTGGAGGGTTATTAAGGCCTGTCAGCCTCTGGAGGGTTATTAAGGCCTGTCAGCCTCTGGAGGGTTATTAAGGCCTGTCAGCCTCTGGAGGGTATTAAGGCCTGTCAGCCTCTGGAGGGTTATTAAGGCCTGTCAGCCTCTGGAGGGTATTAAGGCCTGTCAGCCTCTGGAGGGTTATTAAGGCCTGTCAGCCTCTGGAGGGTATTAAGGCCTGTCAGCCTCTGGAGGGTATTAAGGCCTGTCAGCCTCTGGAGGGTTATTAAGGCCTGTCAGCCTCTGGAGGGTTATTAAGGCCTGTCAGCCTCTGGAGGGTTATTAAGGCCTGTCAGCCTCTGGAGGGTTATTAAGGCCTGTCAGCCTCTGGAGGGTATTAAGGCCTGTCAGCCTCTGGAGGGTTATTAAGGCCTGTCAGCCTCTGGAGGGTATTAAGGCCTGTCAGCCTCTGGAGGGTTATTAAGGCCTGTCAGCCTCTGGAGGGTATTAAGGCCTGTCAGCCTCTGGAGGGTTATTAAGGCCTGTCAGCCTCTGGAGGGTTATTAAGGCCTGTCAGCCTCTGGAGGGTTATTAAGGCCTGTCAGCCTCTGGAGGGTATTAAGGCCTGTCAGCCTCTGGAGGGTTATTAAGGCCTGTCAGCCTCTGGAGGGTATTAAGGCCTGTCAGCCTCTGGAGGGTTATTAAGGCCTGTCAGCCTCTGGAGGGTATTAAGGCCTGTCAGCCTCTGGAGGGTTATTAAGGCCTGTCAGCCTCTGGAGGGTATTAAGGCCTGTCAGCCTCTGGAGGGTTATTAAGGCCTGTCAGCCTCTGGAGGGTTATTAAGGCCTGTCAGCCTCTGGAGGGTATTAAGGCCTGTCAGCCTCTGGAGGGTATTAAGGCCTGTCAGCCTCTGGAGGGTATTAAGGCCTGTCAGCCTCTGGAGGGTTATTAAGGCCTGTCAGCCTCTGGAGGGTTATTAAGGCCTGTCAGCCTCTGGAGGGTTATTAAGGCCTGTCAGCCTCTGGAGGGTATTAAGGCCTGTCAGCCTCTGGAGGGTATTAAGGCCTGTCAGCCTCTGGAGGGTATTAAGGCCTGTCAGCCTCTGGAGGGTATTAAGGCCTGTCAGCCTCTGGAGGGTTATTAAGGCCTGTCAGCCTCTGGAGGGTATTAAGGCCTGTCAGCCTCTGGAGGGTTATTAAGGCCTGTCAGCCTCTGGAGGGTTATTAAGGCCTGTCAGCCTCTGGGGTTATTAAGGCCTGTCAGCCTCTGGAGGGTATTAAGGCCTGTCAGCCTCTGGAGGGTTATTAAGGCCTGTCAGCCTCTGGAGGGTATTAAGGCCTGTCAGCCTCTGGAGGGTTATTAAGGCCTGTCAGCCTCTGGAGGGTTATTAAGGCCTGTCAGCCTCTGGAGGGTATTAAGGCCTGTCAGCCTCTGGAGGGTTATTAAGGCCTGTCAGCCTCTGGAGGGTATTAAGGCCTGTCAGCCTCTGGAGGGTTATTAAGGCCTGTCAGCCTCTGGAGGGTTATTAAGGCCTGTCAGCCTCTGGAGGGTATTAAGGCCTGTCAGCCTCTGGAGGGTTATTAAGGCCTGTCAGCCTCTGGAGGGTATTAAGGCCTGTCAGCCTCTGGAGGGTATTAAGGCCTGTCAGCCTCTGGAGGGTATTAAGGCCTGTCAGCCTCTGGAGGGTATTAAGGCCTGTCAGCCTCTGGAGGGTATTAAGGCCTGTCAGCCTCTGGAGGGTATTAAGGCCTGTCAGCCTCTGGAGGGTATTAAGGCCTGTCAGCCTCTGGAGGGTTATTAAGGCCTGTCAGCCTCTGGAGGGTATTAAGGCCTGTCAGCCTCTGGAGGGTATTAAGGCCTGTCAGCCTCTGGAGGTTATTAAGGCCTGTCAGCCTCTGGAGGGTATTAAGGCCTGTCAGCCTCTGGAGGGTATTAAGGCCTGTCAGCCTCTGGAGGGTATTAAGGCCTGTCAGCCTCTGGAGGGTTATTAAGGCCTGTCAGCCTCTGGAGGGTATTAAGGCCTGTCAGCCTCTGGAGGGTTATTAAGGCCTGTCAGCCTCTGGAGGGTATTAAGGCCTGTCAGCCTCTGGAGGGTATTAAGGCCTGTCAGCCTCTGGAGGGTTATTAAGGCCTGTCAGCCTCTGGAGGGTATTAAGGCCTGTCAGCCTCTGGAGGGTTATTAAGGCCTGTCAGCCTCTGGAGGGTTATTAAGGCCTGTCAGCCTCTGGAGGGTATTAAGGCCTGTCAGCCTCTGGAGGGTTATTAAGGCCTGTCAGCCTCTGGAGGGTATTAAGGCCTGTCAGCCTCTGGAGGGTTATTAAGGCCTGTCAGCCTCTGGAGGGTATTAAGGCCTGTCAGCCTCTGGAGGGTTATTAAGGCCTGTCAGCCTCTGGAGGGTATTAAGGCCTGTCAGCCTCTGGAGGGTTATTAAGGCCTGTCAGCCTCTGGAGGGTTATTAAGGCCTGTCAGCCTCTGGAGGGTATTAAGGCCTGTCAGCCTCTGGAGGGTATTAAGGCCTGTCAGCCTCTGGAGGGTTATTAAGGCCTGTCAGCCTCTGGAGGGTTATTAAGGCCTGTCAGCCTCTGGAGGGTATTAAGGCCTGTCAGCCTCTGGAGGGTATTAAGGCCTGTCAGCCTCTGGAGGGTATTAAGGCCTGTCAGCCTCTGGAGGGTATTAAGGCCTGTCAGCCTCTGGAGGGTTATTAAGGCCTGTCAGCCTCTGGAGGTTATTAAGGCCTGTCAGCCTCTGGAGGGTATTAAGGCCTGTCAGCCTCTGGAGGGTATTAAGGCCTGTCAGCCTCTGGAGGGTATTAAGGCCTGTCAGCCTCTGGAGGGTTATTAAGGCCTGTCAGCCTCTGGAGGGTATTAAGGCCTGTCAGCCTCTGGAGGGTTATTAAGGCCTGTCAGCCTCTGGAGGGTTATTAAGGCCTGTCAGCCTCTGGAGGGTTATTAAGGCCTGTCAGCCTCTGGAGGGTTATTAAGGCCTGTCAGCCTCTGGAGGGTTATTAAGGCCTGTCAGCCTCTGGAGGGTATTAAGGCCTGTCAGCCTCTGGAGGGTATTAAGGCCTGTCAGCCTCTGGAGGGTTATTAAGGCCTGTCAGCCTCTGGAGGGTTATTAAGGCCTGTCAGCCTCTGGAGGGTATTAAGGCCTGTCAGCCTCTGGAGGGTTATTAAGGCCTGTCAGCCTCTGGAGGGTATTAAGGCCTGTCAGCCTCTGGAGGGTTATTAAGGCCTGTCAGCCTCTGGAGGGTATTAAGGCCTGTCAGCCTCTGGAGGGTTATTAAGGCCTGTCAGCCTCTGGAGGGTTATTAAGGCCTGTCAGCCTCTGGAGGGTATTAAGGCCTGTCAGCCTCTGGAGGGTTATTAAGGCCTGTCAGCCTCTGGAGGGTATTAAGGCCTGTCAGCCTCTGGAGGGTATTAAGGCCTGTCAGCCTCTGGAGGGTTATTAAGGCCTGTCAGCCTGGAGGGTTATTAAGGCCTGTCAGCCTCTGGAGGGTATTAAGGCCTGTCAGCCTCTGGAGGGTATTAAGGCCTGTCAGCCTCTGGAGGGTATTAAGGCCTGTCAGCCTCTGGAGGGTTATTAAGGCCTGTCAGCCTCTGGAGGTTATTAAGGCCTGTCAGCCTCTGGAGGGTTATTAAGGCCTGTCAGCCTCTGGAGGGTTATTAAGGCCTGTCAGCCTCTGGAGGGTATTAAGGCCTGTCAGCCTCTGGAGGTTATTAAGGCCTGTCAGCCTCTGGAGGGTATTAAGGCCTGTCAGCCTCTGGAGGGTTATTAAGGCCTGTCAGCCTCTGGAGGGTATTAAGGCCTGTCAGCCTCTGGAGGGTTATTAAGGCTGTCAGCCTCTGGAGGGTATTAAGGCCTGTCAGCCTCTGGAGGGTTATTAAGGCCTGTCAGCCTCTGGAGGGTATTAAGGCCTGTCAGCCTCTGGAGGGTTATTAAGGCCTGTCAGCCTCTGGAGGGTATTAAGGCCTGTCAGCCTCTGGAGGGTATTAAGGCCTGTCAGCCTCTGGAGGGTTATTAAGGCCTGTCAGCCTCTGGAGGGTATTAAGGCCTGTCAGCCTCTGGAGGGTATTAAGGCCTGTCAGCCTGGAGGGTATTAAGGCCTGTCAGCCTCTGGAGGGTATTAAGGCCTGTCAGCCCTGGAGGGTATTAAGGCCTGTCAGCCTCTGGAGGGTATTAAGGCCTGTCAGCCTCTGGAGGGGTATTAAGGCCTGTCAGCCTCTGGAGGGTATTAAGGCCTGTCAGCCTCTGGAGGGTTATTAAGGCCTGTCAGCCTCTGGAGGGTTATTAAGGCCTGTCAGCCTCTGGAGGGTTATTAAGGCCTGTCAGCCTCTGGAGGGTATTAAGGCCTGTCAGCCTCTGGAGGGTATTAAGGCCTGTCAGCCTCTGGAGGGTTTTAAGGCCTGTCAGCCTCTGGAGGGTATTAAGGCCTGTCAGCCTCTGGAGGGTTATTAAGGCCTGTCAGCCTCTGGAGGGTTATTAAGGCCTGTCAGCCTCTGGAGGGTTATTAAGGCCTGTCAGCCTCTGGAGGGTATTAAGGCCTGTCAGCCTCTGGAGGGTATTAAGGCCTGTCAGCCTCTGGAGGGTTATTAAGGCCTGTCAGCCTCTGGAGGGTATTAAGGCCTGTCAGCCTCTGGAGGGTATTAAGGCCTGTCAGCCTCTGGAGGGTTATTAAGGCCTGTCAGCCTCTGGAGGGTATTAAGGCCTGTCAGCCTCTGGAGGGTTATTAAGGCCTGTCAGCCTCTGGAGGGTTATTAAGGCCTGTCAGCCTCTGGAGGGTATTAAGGCCTGTCAGCCTCTGGAGGGTTATTAAGGCCTGTCAGCCTCTGGAGGGTATTAAGGCCTGTCAGCCTCTGGAGGGTTATTAAGGCCTGTCAGCCTCTGGAGGGTATTAAGGCCTGTCAGCCTCTGGAGGGTATTAAGGCTGTCAGCCTCTGGAGGGTTATTAAGGCCTGTCAGCCTCTGGAGGGTATTAAGGCCTGTCAGCCTCTGGAGGGTATTAAGGCCTGTCAGCCTCTGGAGGGTTATTAAGGCCTGTCAGCCTCTGGAGGGTATTAAGGCCTGTCAGCCATGGAGGGTATTAAGGCCTGTCAGCCTCTGGAGGGTATTAAGGCCTGTCAGTCTGGAGGGTATTAAGGCCTGTCAGCCTCTGGAGGGTATTAAGGCCTGTCAGCCTCTGGAGGGTATTAAGGCCTGTCAGCTCTGGAGGGTTATTAAGGCCTGTCAGCCTTGGAGGGTATTAAGGCCTGTCAGCCTCTGGAGGGTATTAAGGCTGTCAGCCTCTGGAGGGTATTAAGGCCTGTCAGCCTTGGAGGGTTATTAAGGCTGTCAGCCTCTGGAGGGTTATTAAGGCCTGTCAGCCTCTGAGGGTTATTAAGGCCTGTCAGCCTCTGGAGGGTTATTAAGGCCTGTCAGCCTCTGGAGGGTTATTAAGGCCTGTCAGCCTGGAGGGTATTAAGGCCTGTCAGCCTCTGGAGGGTTATTAAGGCTGTCAGCCTCTGGAGGGTTATTAAGGCCTGTCAGCCTCTGGAGGGTATTAAGGCCTGTCAGCTCTGGAGGGTTATTAAGCCTGTCAGCCTCTGGAGGGTTATTAAGGCCTGTCAGCCTCTGGAGGGTATTAAGGCCTGTCAGCCTCTGGAGGGTTATTAAGGCCTGTCAGCCTCTGGAGGGTTATTAAGGCCTGTCAGCCTCTGGAGGGTTATTAAGGCCTGTCAGCCTCTGGAGGGTTTTAAGGCCTGTCAGCCTCTGGAGGGTTATTAAGGCCTGTCAGCCTCTGGAGGGTTATAAGGCTGTCAGCCTCTGGAGGGTTTTAAGGCCTGTCAGCCTCTGGAGGGTTATTAAGGCCTGTCAGCCTCTGGAGGGTTATTAAGGCCTGTCAGCCTCTGGAGGGTTATTAAGGCCTGTCAGCCTCTGGAGGGTATTAAGGCTGTCAGCCTCTGGAGGGTTATTAAGGCCTGTCAGCCTCTGGAGGTTATTAAGGCCTGTCAGCCTCTGGAGGGTTATTAAGGCCTGTCAGCCTCTGGAGGGTATTAAGGCCTGTCAGCCTCTGGAGGGTTATTAAGGCCTGTCAGCCTCTGGAGGGTATTAAGGCCTGTCAGCCTCTGGAGGGTTATTAAGGCTGTCAGCCTCTGGAGGGTATTAAGGCCTGTCAGCCTCTGGAGGGTATTAAGGCCTGTCAGCCTCTGGAGGGTATTAAGGCCTGTCAGCCTCTGGAGGGTTATTAAGGCCTGTCAGCCTCTGGAGGGTTATTAAGGCCTGTCAGCCTCTGGAGGGTATTAAGGCTGTCAGCCTCTGGAGGGTATTAAGGCCTGTCAGCCATGGAGGTATTATTAAGGCCTGTCAGCCTCTGGAGGGTATTAAGGCCTGTCAGCCTCTGGAGGGTATTAAGCCTGTCAGCCTTGGAGGGTATTAAGGCCTGTCAGCCTCTGGAGGGTATTAAGGCCTGTCAGCCATGGAGGGTATTAAGGCCTGTCAGCCTCTGGAGGGTATTAAGGCCTGTCAGCCTGGAGGTTATTAAGGCCTGTCAGCCTCTGGAGGGTATTAAGGCCTGTCAGCCTCTGGAGGGTATTAAGGCTGTCAGCCTCTGGAGGGTATTAAGGCCTGTCAGCTCTGGAGGGTTATTAAGGCTGTCAGCCATGGAGGGTATTAAGGCCTGTCAGCCTCTGGAGGGTTATTAAGGCTGTCAGCCATGGAGGGTTATTAAGGCCTGTCAGCCTCTGGAGGGTATTAAGGCCTGTCAGCCTCTGGAGGGTTATTAAGGCTGTCAGCCTCTGGAGGGTATTAAGGCCTGTCAGCCTGGAGGGTATTAAGGCCTGTCAGCCTCTGGAGGGTTATTAAGGCCTGTCAGCTCTGGAGGGTTATTAAGGCCTGTCAGCTCTGGAGGGTTATTAAGGCCTGTCAGCCTCTGGAGGGTTATTAAGGCCTGTCAGCCTCTGGAGGGTATTAAGGCCTGTCAGCCTCTGGAGGGTTTTAAGGCCTGTCAGCCTCTGGAGGGTTAAGGCCTGTCAGCCTCTGGAGGGTTATTAAGGCCTGTCAGCCTCTGGAGGGTATTAAGGCCTGTCAGCCTCTGGAGGGTATTAAGGCCTGTCAGCCTCTGGAGGGTATTAAGGCCTGTCAGCTGGAGGGTTATTAAGGCCTGTCAGCTCTGGAGGGTTATTAAGGCCTGTCAGCCTCTGGAGGGTATTAAGGCCTGTCAGCTCTGGAGGGTATTAAGGCTGTCAGCCTCTGGAGGGTATTAAGGCCTGTCAGCCTCTGGAGGGTATTAAGGCCTGTCAGCCTCTGGAGGGTATTAAGGCCTGTCAGCCTCTGGAGGGTTATTAAGGCCTGTCAGCCTCTGGAGGGTATTAAGGCCTGTCAGCCTGGAGGGTATTAAGGCCTGTCAGCCTCTGGAGGGTTATTAAGGCCTGTCAGCCTCTGGAGGGTTATTAAGGCCTGTCAGCCTCTGGAGGGTATTAAGGCCTGTCAGCCTCTGGAGGGTATTAAGGCCTGTCAGCTCTGGAGGGTTATTAAGGCCTGTCAGCCATGGAGGGTATTAAGGCCTGTCAGCCTCTGGAGGGTTATTAAGGCCTGTCAGCCTCTGGAGGGTTATTAAGGCCTGTCAGCATGGAGGGTTATTAAGGCCTGTCAGCCTCTGGAGGGTTATTAAGGCCTGTCAGCCTCTGGAGGGTATTAAGGCCTGTCAGCCTCTGGAGGGTATTAAGGCCTGTCAGCCTCTGGAGGGTTATTAAGGCCTGTCAGCCTCTGGAGGTTATTAAGGCCTGTCAGCCATGGAGGGTATTAAGGCCTGTCAGCCTCTGGAGGGTATTAAGGCCTGTCAGCCTCTGGAGGGTATTAAGGCCTGTCAGCCTCTGGAGGGTATTAGGCCTGTCAGCCTCTGGAGGGTTATTAAGGCCTGTCAGCCTCTGGAGGGTATTAAGGCCTGTCAGCCTCTGGAGGGTATTAAGGCCTGTCAGCTCTGGAGGGTTATTAAGGCCTGTCAGCCTCTGGAGGGTTATTAAGGCCTGTCAGCCTCTGGAGGGTATTAAGGCTGTCAGCCTCTGGAGGGTATTAGGCCTGTCAGCCTCTGGAGGGTTATTAAGGCCTGTCAGCCATGGAGGGTTTAAGGCCTGTCANAGGCCTGTCAGCCTCTGGAGGGTTATTAGGCCTGTCAGCCTCTGGAGGGTTTAAGGCCTGTCAGCCTCTGGAGGTTATTAAGGCCTGTCAGCCTCTGGAGGTTATTAAGGCCTGTCAGCCTCTGGAGGGTTTACTAAGGCCTGTCAGCCTCTGGAGGGTTATTAAGGCCTGTCAGCCTCTGGAGGTTATTAAGCCTGTCAGCCTTGGAGGTTATTAAGGCCTGTCAGCCTCTGGAGGGTTATTAAGGCCTGTCAGCCTCTGGAGGGTATTAAGGCCTGTCAGCCTCTGGAGGTTATTAAGGCCTGTCAGCCTCTGGAGGTTATTAAGGCCTGTCAGCCTCTGGAGGGTTATTAAGGCCTGTCAGCCTCTGGAGGTTATTAGGCCTGTCAGCCTCTGAGGGTTATAAGGCCTGTCAGCCTCTGGGGGTTTATTAAGGCCTCAGCCTCTGGAGGTTTATGGCCTGTCAGCCTCTGGAGGTTATTAAGGCCTGTCAGCCTCTGGAGGGTTATTAAGGCCTGTCAGCCTCTGGAGGGTTATTAAGGCCTGTCAGCCTCTGGAGGGTTATTAAGGCCTGTCAGCCTCTGGAGGGTTATTAAGGCCTGTCAGCCTCTGGAGTTATTAAGGCCTGTCAGCCTCTGGAGGTTATTAAGGCCTGTCAGCCTCTGGAGGGTATTAAGGCCTGTCAGCCTCTGGAGGGTTATTAAGGCCTGTCAGCCTCTGGAGGTTATTAAGGCCTGTCAGCCTCTGGAGGGTTATTAGGCCTGTCAGCCTCTGGAGGGTTATTAGGCCTGTCAGCCTCTGGAGGGTATTAAGGCCTGTCAGCCTCTGGAGGGTATTAAGCCTGTCAGCCTCTGGAGGGTTATTAAGGCCTGTCAGCCTCTGGGGGTTATTAAGGCCTGTCAGCCTCTGGAGGGTTATATAAGGCCTGTCAGCCTCTGGAGGGTTATTAAGGCCTGTCAGCCTCTGGAGGTTATTAAGGCCTGTCAGCCTCTGGAGGGTTATTAAGGCCTGTCAGCCTCTGGAGTATATTAAGGCCTGTCAGCCTCTGGAGGGTTATTAAGGCCTGTCAGCCTCTGGAGGGTTATTAAGGCCTGTCAGCCTCTGGAGGTTATTAGCCTGTCAGCCTCTGGAGGGTTATTAGGCCTGTCAGCCTCTGGAGGGTATTAAGGCCTGTCAGCCTCTGGAGGGTTATTAAGGCCTGTCAGCCTCTGGAGGGTATTAAGGCCTGTCAGCCTCTGGAGGGTTATTAAGGCCTGTCAGCCTCTGGAGGGTATTAAGGCCTGTCAGCCTCTGGAGGTTTAAGGCCTGTCAGCCTCTGGAGGGTTACTAAGGCCTGTCAGCCTCTGGAGGGTTATTAAGCCTGTCAGCCTCTGGAGGGTTATTAAGGCCTGTCAGCCTCTGGAGGGTATTAAGGCCTGTCAGCCTCTGGAGGGTTATTAAGGCCTGTCAGCCTCTGGAGGGTTATTAAGGCCTGTCAGCCTCTGGAGGTATATTAAGGCCTGTCAGCCTCTGGAGGGTTATTAAGGCCTGTCAGCCTCTGGAGGGTTATTAAGGCCTGTCAGCCTCTGGAGGGTATTAAGGCCTGTCAGCCTCTGGAGGGTTATTAAGGCCTGTCAGCCTCTGGAGGGTATTAAGGCCTGTCAGCCTCTGGAGGATTAAGGCCTGTCAGCCTCTGGAGGGTTATTAAGGCCTGTCAGCCTCTGAGAGGTATTAAGGCCTGTCAGCCTCTGGAGGATTAAGGCCTGTCAGCCTCTGGAGGGTTATTAAGGCCTGTCAGCCTCTGGAGGGTTTTAAGGCCTGTCAGCCTCTGGAGGGTATTAAGGCCTGTCAGCCTCTGGAGGGTTATTAAGGCCTGTCAGCCTCTGGAGGGTTATTAAGGCCTGTCAGCCTCTGGAGGTATTAAGGCCTGTCAGCCTCTGGAGGGTTATTAAGGCCTGTCAGCCTCTGGAGGGTTATTAAGGCCTGTCAGCCTCTGGAGGGTTATTAAGGCCTGTCAGCCTCTGGAGGGTTATTAAGGCCTGTCAGCCTCTGGAGGTTATTAAGGCCTGTCAGCCTCTGGAGGGTTATTAAGGCCTGTCAGCCTCTGGAGGTTATTAAGGCCTGTCAGCCTCTGGAGGTTTATTAGGCCTGTCACCTCTGGAGGGTTATTAAGCCTGTCAGCCTCTGGAGGTATTAAGGCTGTCAGCCTCTGGAGGGTATTAAGGCCTGTCAGCCTCTGGAGGGTTTTAAGGCCTGTCAGCCTCTGGAGGGTTATTAAGGCCTGTCAGCCTCTGGAGGGTTATTAAGCCTGTCAGCCTCTGGAGGGTATTAAGGCCTGTCAGCCTCTGGAGGTTATTAAGGCCTGTCAGCCTCTGGAGGGTATTAAGGCCTGTCAGCCTCTGGAGGGTTATTAAGGCCTGTCAGCCTCTGGAGGGTTATTAAGGCCTGTCAGCCTCTGGAGGTTATTAAGGCCTGTCAGCCTCTGGAGGGTTATTAAGGCCTGTCAGCCTCTGGAGGGTTATTAAGGCCTGTCAGCCTCTGGAGGTTATATTAAGGCCTGTCAGCCTCTGGAGGGTTATTAAGGCCTGTCAGCCTCTGGGGGTTATTAAGGCCTGTCAGCCTCTGGAGGTATTAAGGCCTGTCAGCCTCTGGAGGGTTATTAAGGCCTGTCAGCCTCTGGAGGGATTAGGCCTGTCAGCCTCTGGAGGTATTAAGGCCTGTCAGCCTCTGGAGGTTATTAAGGCCTGTCAGCCTCTGGAGGGTATTAAGGCCTGTCAGCCTCTGGAGGGTATTAAGGCCTGTCAGCCTCTGGAGGGTTATTAAGGCCTGTCAGCCTCTGGAGGGTATTAAGGCCTGTCAGCCTCTGGAGGGTTATTAAGGCCTGTCAGCCTCTGGAGGGTTATTAAGGCCTGTCAGCCTCTGGAGGTTATTAAGGCCTGTCAGCCTCTGGAGGGTTATTAAGGCCTGTCAGCCTCTGGAGGGTTTTAAGGCCTGTCAGCCTCTGGAGGGTTATTAAGGCCTGTCAGCCTCTGGAGGGTTATTAGGCCTGTCAGCCTCTGGAGGTTATTAAGGCCTGTCAGCCTCTGGAGGGTATTAAGGCCTGTCAGCCTCTGGAGGGTTATAAGGCCTGTCAGCCTCTGGAGGGTTATTAAGGCCTGTCAGCCTCTGGAGGGTTATTAAGCCTGTCAGCCTCTGGAGGGTTATTAAGGCCTGTCAGCCTCTGGAGGGTATTAAGGCTGTCAGCCTCTGGAGGGTATTAGGCCTGTCAGCCTCTGGAGGGTTATTAAGGCCTGTCAGCCTCTGGAGGTTATTAAGGCCTGTCAGCCTCTGGAGGGTATTAAGCCTGTCAGCCTCTGGAGGTTTATTAAGGCCTGTCAGCCTCTGGAGGGTTATTAAGGCCTGTCAGCCTCTGGAGGGTTATTAAGGCCTGTCAGCCTCTGGAGGTTATTAAGGCCTGTCAGCCTCTGGAGGGTTATTAAGGCCTGTCAGCCTCTGGAGGGTTATTAAGGCCTGTCAGCCTCTGGAGGGTATTAAGGCCTGTCAGCCTCTGGAGGGTTATTAAGGCCTGTCAGCCTCTGGGTATTAAGGCCTGTCAGCCTCTGGAGGGTTATTAGGCCTGTCAGCCTCTGGAGGGTTTTAAGGCCTGTCAGCCTCTGGAGGGTATTAAGGCCTGTCAGCCTCTAGGGTTATTAAGGCCTGTCAGCCTCTGGAGGGTTATTAAGGCCTGTCAGCCTCTGGAGGGTTATTAAGGCCTGTCAGCCTCTGGAGGGTTAGGCCTGTCAGCCTCTGGAGGTATATTAAGGCCTGTCAGCCTCTGGAGGTTATTAAGGCCTGTCAGCCTCTGGAGGGTTATTAAGGCCTGTCAGCCTCTGGAGGGTTATTAAGGCCTGTCAGCCTCTGGAGGGTTTATTAGGCCTGTCAGCCTCTGGAGGTTATTAAGGCCTGTCAGCCTCTGGAGGGTATTAAGGCCTGTCAGCCTCTGGAGGGTTATTAAGGCCTGTCAGCCTCTGGAGGGTTATTAAGGCCTGTCAGCCTCTGGAGGGTTATTAAGGCCTGTCAGCCTCTGGAGGTTATTAAGCCTGTCAGCCTCTGGAGGGTTATTAAGGCCTGTCAGCCTCTGGAGGTTATTAAGGCCTGTCAGCCTCTGGAGGGTTATTAAGGCCTGTCAGCCTCTGGAGGTTATTAAGGGCTGTCAGCCTCTGGAGGGTTATTAAGGCCTATCAGCCTTTGGAGGGAATTAAGGCCTGTCAGCCTCTGGAGGGTATTAAGGCCTGTCAGCCTCTGGAGGGTTATTAAGGCCTGTCAGCCTCTGGAGGGTTATTAAGGCCTGTCAGCCTCTGGAGGGTTACTAAGGCCTGTCAGCCTCTGGAGGTATATTAAGGCCTGTCAGCCTCTGGAGGGTTATTAAGGCCTGTCAGCCTCTGGAGGTTATTAAGGCCTGTCAGCCTCTGGAGGGTTATTAAGGCCTGTCAGCCTCTGGAGGGTTATTAAGGCCTGTCAGCCTCTGGAGGTATATTAAGGCCTGTCAGCCTCTGGAGGGTTACTAAGGCCTGTCAGCCTCTGGAGGGTTATTAAGGCCTGTCAGCCTCTGGAGGGTTATTAAGGCCTGTCAGCCTCTGGAGGGTTACTAAGGCCTGTCAGCCTCTGGAGGTTATTAAGGCCTGTCAGCCTCTGGAGGGTTATTAAGGCCTGTCAGCCTCTGGAGGGTTATTAAGGCCTGTCAGCCTCTGGAGGGTTATTAGGCCTGTCAGCCTCTGGAGGGTTATTAAGGCCTGTCAGCCTCTGGAGGGTTATTAAGGCCTGTCAGCCTCTGGAGGGTATTAAGGCCTGTCAGCCTCTGGAGGGTATTAAGGCCTGTCAGCCTCTGGAGGGTTATTAAGGCCTGTCAGCCTCTGGAGGGTTATTAAGGCCTGTCAGCCTCTGGAGGGTTATTAAGGCCTGTCAGCCTCTGGAGGGTTATTAAGGCCTGTCAGCCTCTGGAGGGTTACTAAGGCCTGTCAGCCTCTGGAGGTATATTAAGGCCTGTCAGCCTCTGGAGGGTTATTAAGGCCTGTCAGCCTCTGGAGGGTTATTAAGGCCTGTCAGCCTCTGGAGGGTTATTAAGGCCTGTCAGCCTCTGGAGGTTATTAAGGCCTGTCAGCCTCTGGAGGGTTATTAAGGCCTGTCAGCCTCTGGAGGTATATTAAGGCCTGTCAGCCTCTGGAGGGTTATTAAGGCCTGTCAGCCTCTGGAGGGTTATTAAGGCCTGTCAGCCTCTGGAGGTATATTAAGGCCTGTCAGCCTCTGGAGGGTTACTAAGGCCTGTCAGCCTCTGGAGGTATATTAAGGCCTGTCAGCCTCTGGAGGGTTATTAAGGCCTGTCAGCCTCTGGAGGGTTACTAAGGCCTGTCAGCCTCTGGAGGTATATTAAGGCCTGTCAGCCTCTGGAGGGTTACTAAGGCCTGTCAGCCTCTGGAGGGTTATTAAGGCCTGTCAGCCTCTGGAGGTTATTAAGGCCTGTCAGCCTCTGGAGGGTTATTAAGGCCTGTCAGCCTCTGGAGGGTTATTAGGCCTGTCAGCCTCTGGAGGGTTATTAAGGCCTGTCAGCCTCTGGAGGGTATTAAGGCCTGTCAGCCTCTGGAGGGTTACTAAGGCCTGTCAGCCTCTGGAGGGTTATTAAGGCCTGTCAGCCTCTGGAGGGTTATTAAGGCCTGTCAGCCTCTGGAGGTATATTAAGGCCTGTCAGCCTCTGGAGGGTTATTAAGGCCTGTCAGCCTCTGGAGGGTTATTAAGGCCTGTCAGCCTCTGGAGGGTATTAAGGCCTGTCAGCCTCTGGAGGGTTATTAAGCCTGTCAGCCTCTGGAGGGTTATTAAGGCCTGTCAGCCTCTGGAGGGTATTAAGGCCTGTCAGCCTCTGGAGGGTATTAAGGCCTGTCAGCCTCTGGAGGGTTATTAAGGCCTGTCAGCCTCTGGAGGGTTATTAAGGCCTGTCAGCCTCTGGAGGGTTATTAAGGCCTGTCAGCCTCTGGAGGGTTATTAAGGCCTGTCAGCCTCTGGAGGGTTACTAAGGCCTGTCAGCCTCTGGAGGTATATTAAGGCCTGTCAGCCTCTGGAGGGTTATTAAGGCCTGTCAGCCTCTGGAGGGTTATTAAGGCCTGTCAGCCTCTGGAGGTATATTAAGGCCTGTCAGCCTCTGGAGGGTTATTAAGGCCTGTCAGCCTCTGGAGGGTTATTAAGGCCTGTCAGCCTCTGGAGGTATATTAAGGCCTGTCAGCCTCTGGGGGTTATTAAGGCCTGTCAGCCTCTGGAGGGTTATTAAGGCCTGTCAGCCTCTGGAGGGTTATTAAGGCCTGTCAGCCTCTGGAGGGTTATTAAGGCCTGTCAGCCTCTGGAGGTATATTAAGGCCTGTCAGCCTCTGGAGGGTTATTAAGGCCTGTCAGCCTCTGGAGGGTTATTAAGGCCTGTCAGCCTCTGGAGGGTTATTAAGGCCTGTCAGCCTCTGGAGGTATATTAAGGCCTGTCAGCCTCTGGAGGGTTATTAAGGCCTGTCAGCCTCTGGAGGGTTATTAAGGCCTGTCAGCCTCTGGAGGGTTATTAAGGCCTGTCAGCCTCTGGAGGGTTACTAAGGCCTGTCAGCCTCTGGAGGTATATTAAGGCCTGTCAGCCTCTGGAGGGTTATTAAGGCCTGTCAGCCTCTGGAGGGTTATTAAGGCCTGTCAGCCTCTGGAGGGTTATTAAGGCCTGTCAGCCTCTGGAGGGTTATTAAGGCCTGTCAGCCTCTGGAGGGTTATTAAGGCCTGTCAGCCTCTGGAGGGTATTAAGGCCTGTCAGCCTCTGGAGGGTTATTAAGGCCTGTCAGCCTCTGGAGGGTTATTAAGGCCTGTCAGCCTCTGGAGGTATATTAAGGCCTGTCAGCCTCTGGAGGGTTATTAAGGCCTGTCAGCCTCTGGAGGGTTATTAAGGCCTGTCAGTCTGGAGGGTTATTAAGGCCTGTCAGCCTCTGGAGGGTTATTAAGGCCTGTCAGCCTCTGGAGGGTTATTAAGGCCTGTCAGCCTCTGGAGGGTATTAAGGCCTGTCAGCCTCTGGAGGGTATTAAGGCCTGTCAGCCTCTGGAGGGTTATTAAGGCCTGTCAGCCTCTGGAGGGTTACTAAGGCCTGTCAGCCTCTGGAGGGTTATTAAGGCCTGTCAGCCTCTGGAGGGTTATTAAGGCCTGTCAGCCTCTGGAGGGTTACTAAGGCCTGTCAGCCTCTGGAGGTATATTAAGGCCTGTCAGCCTCTGGAGGGTTATTAAGGCCTGTCAGCCTCTGGAGGGTTACTAAGGCCTGTCAGCCTCTGGAGGTATATTAAGGCCTGTCAGCCTCTGGAGGGTTATTAAGGCCTGTCAGCCTCTGGAGGGTATTAGGCCTGTCAGCCTCTGGAGGGTTATTAAGGCCTGTCAGCCTCTGGAGGGTTATTAAGGCCTGTCAGCCTCTGGAGGTTATTAAGGCCTGTCAGCCTCTGGAGGGTTATTAAGGCCTGTCAGCCTCTGGAGGGTATTAAGGCCTGTCAGCCTCTGGAGGGTTATTAAGGCCTGTCAGCCTCTGGAGGGTTATTAAGGCCTGTCAGCCTCTGGAGGGTTATTAAGGCCTGTCAGCCTCTGGAGGGTTATTAAGGCCTGTCAGCCTCTGGAGGGTTATTAAGGCCTGTCAGCCTCTGGAGGGTATTAAGGCCTGTCAGCCTCTGGAGGGTTATTAAGGCCTGTCAGCCTCTGGAGGTATATTAAGGCCTGTCAGCCTCTGGAGGGTTATTAAGGCCTGTCAGCCTCTGGAGGGTTATTAAGGCCTGTCAGCCTCTGGAGGGTATTAAGGCCTGTCAGCCTCTGGAGGGTTATTAAGGCCTGTCAGCCTCTGGAGGGTTATTAAGGCCTGTCAGCCTCTGGAGGGTATTAAGGCCTGTCAGCCTCTGGAGGGTTATTAAGGCCTGTCAGCCTCTGGAGGGTATTAAGGCCTGTCAGCCTCTGGAGGGTATTAAGGCCTGTCAGCCTCTGGAGGGTTATTAAGGCCTGTCAGCCTCTGGAGGGTATTAAGGCCTGTCAGCCTCTGGAGGGTTATTAAGGCCTGTCAGCCTCTGGAGGGTTATTAAGGCCTGTCAGCCTCTGGAGGGTTATTAAGGCCTGTCAGCCTCTGGAGGGTTATTAAGGCCTGTCAGCCTCTGGAGGGTTATTAAGGCCTGTCAGCCTCTGGAGGTTATTAAGGCCTGTCAGCCTCTGGAGGGTTATTAAGGCCTGTCAGCCTCTGGAGGGTTATTAAGGCCTGTCAGCCTCTGGAGGGTTATTAAGGCCTGTCAGCCTCTGGAGGTTATTAAGGCCTGTCAGCCTCTGGAGGGTTATTAAGGCCTGTCAGCCTCTGGAGGGTTATTAAGGCCTGTCAGCCTCTGGAGGGTTATTAAGGCCTGTCAGCCTCTGGAGGGTTATTAAGGCCTGTCAGCCTCTGGAGGGTTATTAAGGCCTGTCAGCCTCTGGAGGGTTATTAAGGCCTGTCAGCCTCTGGAGGGTTATTAAGGCCTGTCAGCCTCTGGAGGTATTAAGGCCTGTCAGCCTCTGGAGGGTTATTAAGGCCTGTCAGCCTCTGGAGGGTTATTAAGGCCTGTCAGCCTCTGGAGGTTATTAGGCCTGTCAGCCTCTGGAGGGTTATTAAGGCCTGTCAGCCTCTGGAGGGTTACTAAGGCCTGTCAGCCTCTGGAGGTTATTAAGGCCTGTCAGCCTCTGGAGGGTTATTAAGGCCTGTCAGCCTCTGGAGGTATATTAAGGCCTGTCAGCCTCTGGAGGGTATTAAGGCCTGTCAGCCTCTGGAGGGTTATTAAGGCCTGTCAGCCTCTGGGGTTATTAAGGCCTGTCAGCCTCTGGAGGGTTATTAAGGCCTGTCAGCCTCTGGAGGGTATTAAGGCCTGTCAGCCTCTGGAGGGTTATTAAGGCCTGTCAGCCTCTGGAGGGTTATTAAGGCCTGTCAGCCTCTGGAGGGTTATTAAGGCCTGTCAGCCTCTGGAGGGTTATAAGGCCTGTCAGCCTCTGGAGGGTTATTAAGGCCTGTCAGCCTCTGGAGGGTTATTAAGGCCTGTCAGCCTCTGGAGGGTTATTAAGGCCTGTCAGCCTCTGGAGGGTTATTAAGGCCTGTCAGCCTCTGGAGGGTTATTAAGGCCTGTCAGCCTCTGGAGGGTTATTAAGGCCTGTCAGCCTCTGGAGGGTTATTAAGGCCTGTCAGCCTCTGGAGGGTTATTAAGGCCTGTCAGCCTCTGGAGGGTTATTAAGGCCTGTCAGCCTCTGGAGGTATTAAGGCCTGTCAGCCTCTGGAGGGTTATTAAGGCCTGTCAGCCTCTGGAGGGTTACTAAGGCCTGTCAGCCTCTGGAGGTATATTAAGGCCTGTCAGCCTCTGGAGGGTTACTAAGGCCTGTCAGCCTCTGGAGGGTTATTAAGGCCTGTCAGCCTCTGGAGGGTTATTAAGGCCTGTCAGCCTCTGGAGGGTTATTAAGGCCTGTCAGCCTCTGGAGGGTTATTAAGGCCTGTCAGCCTCTGGAGGGTTATTAAGGCCTGTCAGCCTCTGGAGGGTTATTAAGGCCTGTCAGCCTCTGGAGGGTTATTAAGGCCTGTCAGCCTCTGGAGGGTTATTAAGGCCTGTCAGCCTCTGGAGGGTTATTAAGGCCTGTCAGCCTCTGGAGGGTTATTAAGGCCTGTCAGCCTCTGGAGGTTATTAAGGCCTGTCAGCCTCTGGAGGGTTATTAAGGCCTGTCAGCCTCTGGAGGGTTACTAAGGCCTGTCAGCCTCTGGAGGGTTATTAAGGCCTGTCAGCCTCTGGAGGTTATTAAGGCCTGTCAGCCTCTGGAGGGTTATTAAGGCCTGTCAGCCTCTGGAGGGTTATTAAGGCCTGTCAGCCTCTGGAGGGTTATTAAGGCCTGTCAGCCTCTGGAGGGTTATTAAGGCCTGTCAGCCTCTGGAGGGTTATTAAGGCCTGTCAGCCTCTGGAGGTATATTAAGGCCTGTCAGCCTCTGGAGGGTTATTAAGGCCTGTCAGCCTCTGGAGGGTTATTAAGGCCTGTCAGCCTCTGGGGGGTATATTAAGGCCTGTCAGCCTCTGGAGGGTTATTAAGGCCTGTCAGCCTCTGGAGGGTTATTAAGGCCTGTCAGCCTCTGGAGGGTTATTAAGGCCTGTCAGCCTCTGGAGGGTATTAAGGCCTGTCAGCCTCTGGAGGGTTATTAAGGCCTGTCAGCCTCTGGAGG
>WNGS01000680.1:71181-83258 GCA_020271785.1 Procambarus virginalis | reverse complement strand
CACTGTCTCTAGACCCTCCACTGTCTCTAGACCCTCCACTGTCTCTAGACCCTCCACTGTCTCTAGACCCTCTCCTGTCTCTAGACCCTCCACTGTCTCTAGACCCTCTCCTGTCTCTAGACCCTCCACTGTCTCTAGACCCTCCACTGTCTCTAGACCCTCCACTGTCTCTAGACCCTCTCCTGTCTCTAGACCTCTCCTGTCTCTAGACCCCCACTGTCTCTAGACCCTCCACTGTCTCTAGACCCTCCACTGTCTCTAGACCCTCTCCTGTCTCTAGACCCCCACTGTCTCTAGACCCCCACTGTCTCTAGACCCTCTCCTGTCTCTAGACCCTCCACTGTCTCTAGACCCTCCCTGTCTCTAGACCCTCCACTGTCTCTAGACCCCTCCTGTCTCTAGACCCTCCACTGTCTCTAGACCCTCCACCTGTCTCTAGACCCTAC
Organism: Procambarus virginalis; assembly: GCA_020271785.1. Taxonomy (NCBI): domain Eukaryota; kingdom Metazoa; phylum Arthropoda; class Malacostraca; order Decapoda; family Cambaridae; genus Procambarus; species Procambarus virginalis. Next base: position 82,812 of record WNGS01000680.1, on the reverse strand, counting down.
TGTCTCTAGACCCTCTCCTGTCTCTAGACCCTCCACTGTCTCTAGACCCTCTCCTGTCTCTAGACCCTCACTGTCTCTAGACCCTCCACTGTCTCTAGACCCTCCACTGTCTCTAGACCCTCTCTGTCTCTAGACCCTCCACTGTCTCTAGACCCTCTCCTGTCTCTAGACCCTCCACTGTCTCTAGACCCTCCACTGTCTCTAGACCCTCCACTGTCTCTAGACCCTCTCCTGTCTCTAGACCCTCTCCTGTCTCTAGACCCTCCACTGTCTCTAGACCCTCTCCTGTCTCTAGACCCTCCACTGTCTCTAGACCCTCCTGTCTCTAGACCCCTCCACTGTCTCTAGACCCTCCACTGTCTCTAGACCCTCTCCTGTCTCTAGACCCTCCACTGTCTCTAGACCCTCTCCTGTCTCTAGACCCTCCACTGTCTCTAGACCCTCCACTGTCTCTAGACCCTCTCCTGTCTCTAGACCCTCCACTGTCTCTAGACCCCCTGTCTCTAGACCCTCCACTGTCTCTAGACCCTCCACTGTCTCTAGACCCTCCACTGTCTCTAGACCCTCCACTGTCTCTAGACCCTCCCTGTCTCTAGACCCCCACTGTCTCTAGACCCTCCACTCTCTAGACCCTCACTGTCTCTAGACCCTCCACTGTCTCTAGACCCTCCACTGTCTCTAGACCCTCCACTGTCTCTAGACCCTCTCCCTGTCTCTAGACCCTCCACTGTCTCTAGACCCTCCACTGTCTCTAGACCCCCACTGTCTCTAGACCCTCCCTGTCTCTAGACCCTCCACTGTCTCTAGACCCTCTCCTGTCTCTAGACCCTACTGTCTCTAGACCCTCCACTGTCTCTACCCCCACTGTCTCTAGACCCTCCACTGTCTCTAGACCCTCCACTGTCTCTAGACCCTCTCCTGTCTCTAGACCCTCCACTGTCTCTAGACCCCTCCTGTCTCTAGACCCTCCACTGTCTCTAGACCCTCCACTGTCTCTAGACCTCTCTGTCTCTAGACCCTCCACTGTCTCTAGACCCTCCACTGTCTCTAGACCCTCCACTGTCTCTAGACCCTCCACTGTCTCTAGACCCTCCACTGTCTCTAGACCCTCCCTGTCTCTAGACCCCTCTCCCTGTCTCTAGACCCTCACTGTCTCTAGACCCTCCACTGTCTCTAGACCCTCCTGTCTCCCCCCCTAGACCCTCTCCTGTCTCTAGACCCTCCACTGTCTCTAGACCCTCACTGTCTCTAGACCCTCCACTGTCTCTAGACCCTCCCTGTCTCTAGACCCTCCACTGTCTCTAGACCCTCCACTGTCTCTAGACCCTCCACTGTCTCTAGACCCTCCACTGTCTCTAGACCCTCCACTGTCTCTAGACCCTCCACTGTCTCTAGACCCTCTCCTGTCTCTAGACCCTCTCCTGTCTCTAGACCCTCCACTGTCTCTAGACCCTCCACTGTCTCTAGACCCTCTCCTGTCTCTAGACCCTCCACTGTCTCTAGACCCTCCACTGTCTCTAGACCCTCCACTGTCTCTAGACCCTCCACTGTCTCTAGACCCTCCACTGTCTCTAGACCCTCCACTGTCTCTAGACCCTCTCCTGTCTCTAGACCCTCACTGTCTCTAGACCCTCCACTGTCTCTAGACCCTCCACTGTCTCTAGACCCTCCACTGTCTCTAGACCCTCCACTGTCTCTAGACCCTCCACTGTCTCTAGACCCTCCACTGTCTCTAGACCCTCTCCTGTCTCTAGACCCTCCACTGTCTCTAGACCCTCCACTGTCTCTAGACCCTCTCCTGTCTCTAGACCCTCCACTGTCTCTAGACCCTCCACTGTCTCTAGACCCTCCACTGTCTCTAGACCCTCCCTGTCTCTAGACCTCTCCTGTCTCTAGACCCTCCACTGTCTCTAGACCCTCACTGTCTCTAGACCCTCCACTGTCTCTAGACCCTCCACTGTCTCTAGACCCTCCACTGTCTCTAGACCCTCCACTGTCTCTAGACCCCTCCTGTCTCTAGACCCTCCACTGTCTCTAGACCCTCCACTGTCTCTAGACCCTCCACTGTCTCTAGACCCTCCACTGTCTCTAGACCCCCACTGTCTCTAGACCCTCCACTGTCTCTAGACCCTCCACTGTCTCTAGACCCTCCACTGTCTCTAGACCCTCCCTGTCTCTAGACCCTCCACTGTCTCTAGACCCTCTCCTGTCTCTAGACCCTCCACTGTCTCTAGACCCTCCACTGTCTCTAGACCCTCCACTGTCTCTAGACCCTCCACCTGTCTCTAGACCCTCCACTGTCTCTAGACCCTCCACCTGTCTCTAGACCCTCCACTGTCTCTAGACCCTCTCCTGTCTCTAGACCCTCCACTGTCTCTAGACCCTCCACTGTCTCTAGACCCCTCCACTGTCTCTAGACCCTCCACTGTCTCTAGACCCTCCACTGTCTCTAGACCCCACTGTCTCTAGACCCTCCCTGTCTCTAGACCCTCCTGTCTCTAGACCCCTCCTGTCTCTAGACCCTCCACTGTCTCTAGACCCTCTCCTGTCTCTAGACCCTCCACTGTCTCTAGACCCTCCACTGTCTCTAGACCCTCCACTGTCTCTAGACCCTCCACTGTCTCTAGACCCTCCACTGTCTCTAGACCCTCCCTGTCTCTAGACCCTCTCCTGTCTCTAGACCCTCCACTGTCTCTAGACCCTCCACTGTCTCTAGACCCTCCACTGTCTCCCCTCTAGACCCTCCACTGTCTCTAGACCCTCCACTGTCTCTAGACCCTCCACTGTCTCTAGACCCTCCACTGTCTCTAGACCCTCTCCTGTCTCTAGACCCTCCCCTGTCTCTAGACCCTCCACTGTCTCTAGACCCCTCCTGTCTCTAGACCCTCCACTGTCTCTAGACCCTCCACTGTCTCTAGACCCTCCACTGTCTCTAGACCCTCTCCTGTCTCTAGACCCTCTCCTGTCTCTAGACCCTCCACTGTCTCTAGACCCTCCACTGTCTCTAGACCCTCCACTGTCTCTAGACCCTCCACTGTCTCTAGACCCTCCACTGTCTCTAGACCCTCCACTGTCTCTAGACCCCTACTGTCTCTAGACCCTCCACTGTCTCTAGACCCTCCACTGTCTCTAGACCCTCCACTGTCTCTAGACCCTCCACTGTCTCTAGACCCCCACTGTCTCTAGACCCTCTCCTGTCTCTAGACCCTCCACTGTCTCTAGACCCTCCCTGTCTCTAGACCCTCCACTGTCTCTAGACCCTCCACTGTCTCTAGACCCTCTACTGTCTCTAGACCCCCACTGTCTCTAGACCCCCACTGTCTCTAGACCCTCCACTGTCTCTAGACCCCCCTGTCTCTAGACCCTCCACTGTCTCTAGACCCTCACTGTCTCTAGACCCTCCACTGTCTCTAGACCCTCTACTGTCTCTAGACCCTCCACTGTCTCTAGACCCTCCACTGTCTCTAGACCCTCCACTGTCTCTAGACCCTCCACTGTCTCTAGACCTCCACTGTCTCTAGACCCTCCACCCTCTAGACCCTCCACTGTCTCTAGACCCTCTCTGTCTCTAGACCCTCCACTGTCTCTAGACCCTCCACTGTCTCTAGACCCTCCACTGTCTCTAGACCCTCCACTGTCTCTAGACCCTCCACTGTCTCTAGACCCTCCACTGTCTCTAGACCCTCCCTGTCTCTAGACCCTCCACTGTCTCTAGACCCTCTCCTGTCTCTAGACCCTCCACTGTCTCTAGACCCTCCACTGTCTCTAGACCCTCCACTGTCTCTAGACCCTCCACTGTCTCTAGACCCTCCACTGTCTCTAGACCCTCCACTGTCTCTAGACCCTCTCCTGTCTCTAGACCCTCTCTGTCTCTAGACCCTCCACTGTCTCTAGACCCTCCACTGTCTCTAGACCCTCCACTGTCTCTAGACCCTCTCCTGTCTCTAGACCCTCCCTGTCTCTAGACCCTCCACTGTCTCTAGACCCTCCACTGTCTCTAGACCCTCCCTGTCTCTAGACCCCTCCACTGTCTCTAGACCCTCCACTGTCTCTAGACCCTCTCCTGTCTCTAGACCCTCCACTGTCTCTAGACCCTCTCCTGTCTCTAGACCCTCCACTGTCTCTAGACCCTCCACTGTCTCTAGACCCTCCACTGTCTCTAGACCCTCCACTGTCTCTAGACCCTCCACTGTCTCTAGACCCTCTCCTGTCTCTAGACCCTCCACTGTCTCTAGACCCTCTCCTGTCTCTAGACCCTCCACTGTCTCTAGACCCCCACTGTCTCTAGACCCTCTCCTGTCTCTAGACCCTCCACTGTCTCTAGAACCCTCTCCTGTCTCTAGACCCTCCACTGTCTCGACCTCCCCTGTCTCTAGACCCTCCACTGTCCTCTAGACCCTCCCTGTCTCTAGACCCTCCACTGTCTCTAGACCCTCTCCTGTCTCTAGACCCTCCACTGTCTCTAGACCCTCCCTGTCTCTAGACCCTCCCTGTCTCTAGACCCTCCACTGTCTCTAGACCCTCCACTGTCTCTAGACCCTCCACTGTCTCTAGACCCTACTGTCTCTAGACCTCTACTGTCTCTAGACCCCCACTGTCTCTAGACCCTCCACTGTCTCTAGACCCCTCACTGTCTCTAGACCCTCCACTGTCTCTAGACCCTCCACTGTCTCTAGACCCTTACTGTCTCTAGACCTCTACTGTCTCTAGACCCTCACTGTCTCTAGACCCTCCACTGTCTCTAGACCCTCCACTGTCTCTAGACCCTCCACTGTCTCTAGACCCTCTACTGCCTCTAGACCCTCTACTGTCTCTAGACCCCCCACTGTCTCTAGACCCTCTACTGTCTCTAGACCCTCCACTGTCTCTAGACCCTTCACTGTCTCTAGACCGTCTACTATCTCTAGACCATCTACTGTCTCTAGACCCCTACTGTCTCTAGACCCTCTACTGTCTCTAGACCCTCCACTGTCTCTAGACCCTCACTGTCTCTAGACCGTCTACTATCACTAGACCATCTACTGTCTCTAGACCCTCTACTGCCTCTAGACCCTCTACTGCCTCTAGACCCTCTCTGTCTCTAGACCCTCCACTGTCTCTAGACCCTCCACTGTCTCTAGACCCTCCACTGTCTCTAGACCCTCCACTGTCTCTAGACCCTCCACTGTCTCTAGACCTCCACTGTCTCTAGACCCTCCACTGTCTCTAGACCCTCCACTGTCTCTAGACCCTCTCCTGTCTCTAGACCCTCTACTGTCTCTAGACCCTCCACTGTCTCTAGACCCTCCACTGTCTCTAGACCCTCCACTGTCTCTAGACCCTCCACTGTCTCTAGACCCTCCACTGTCTCTAGACCCTCCCTGTCTCTAGACCCTCTCCTGTCTCTAGACCCTCCACTGTCTCTAGACCCTCCACTGTCTCTAGACCCTCCACTGTCTCTAGACCCTCCACTGTCTCTAGACCCTCCACTGTCTCTAGACCCTCCACTGTCTCTAGACCCTCTCCTGTCTCTATAGACCCTCTCCTGTCTCTAGACCCTCCACTGTCTCTAGACCCTCCACTGTCTCTAGACCCTCCACTGTCTCTAGACCCTCCACTGTCTCTAGACCCACCACTGTCTCTAGACCCTCTCCTGTCTCTAGACCCTCCACTGTCTCTAGACCCTCTCCTGTCTCTAGACCCACCACTGTCTCTAGACCCACCACTGTCTCTAGACCCTCCACTGTCTCTAGACCCTCTCCTGTCTCTAGACCCTCCACTGTCTCTAGACCCTCTCCTGTCTCTAGACCCTCCACTGTCTCTAGACCCTCTCTGTCTCTAGACCCTCCACTGTCTCTAGACCCTCCACTGTCTCTAGACCCTCTCCTGTCTCTAGACCCTACACTGTCTCTAGACCCTCTCCTGTCTCTAGACCCTCCACTGTCTCTAGACCCTCCACTGTCTCTAGACCCTCCACTGTCTCTAGACCCTCCACTGTCTCTAGACCCTCCACTGTCTCTAGACCCTCTCCTGTCTCTAGACCCTCCACTGTCTCTAGACCCTCCACTGTCTCTAGACCCTCCACTGTCTCTAGACCCTCCACTGTCTCTAGACCCTCCACTGTCTCTAGACCCTCTCCTGTCTCTAGACCCTCCACTGTCTCTAGACCCTCTCCTGTCTCTAGACCCTCCACTGTCTCTAGACCCTCCACTGTCTCTAGACCCTCCACTGTCTCTAGACCCTTCTGTCTCTAGACCCTCTCCTGTCTCTAGACCCTCCACTGTCTCTAGACCCTCCACTGTCTCTAGACCCTCCACTGTCTCTAGACCCTCACTGTCTCTAGACCCTCTCCTGTCTCTAGACCCTCCACTGTCTCTAGACCCTCTCCTGTCTCTAGACCCTCCACTGTCTCTAGACCCTCCACTGTCTCTAGACCCTCCACTGTCTCTAGACCCTCCCTGTCTCTAGACCCTCTCCTGTCTCTAGACCCTCCACTGTCTCTAGACCCTCTCACTGTCTCTAGACCCTCCACTGTCTCTAGACCCTCCACTGTCTCTAGACCCTCCCTGTCTCTAGACCCTCCACTGTCTCTAGACCCTCTCTGTCTCTAGACCCTCCACTGTCTCTAGACCCTCTACTGTCTCTAGACCCTCCACTGTCTCTAGACCCTCTCCTGTCTCTAGACCCCCACTGTCTCTAGACCCTCTACTGTCTCTAGACCCTCCACTGTCTCTAGACCCTCCACTGTCTCTAGACCCTCCACTGTCTCTAGACCCTCCACTGTCTCTAGACCCTCCACTGTCTCTAGACCCTCCACTGTCTCTAGACCCTCCACTGTCTCTAGACCCTCTACTGTCTCTAGACCCTCCACTGTCTCTAGACCCTCCACTGTCTCTAGACCCTCTACTGTCTCTAGACCCTCCACTGTCTCTAGACCCTACTGTCTCTAGACCCTCCACTGTCTCTAGACCCTCCACTGTCTCTAGACCCTCCACTGTCTCTAGACCCTCCACTGTCTCTAGACCCTCCACTGTCTCTAGACCCTCCACTGTCTCTAGACCCTCCACTGTCTCTAGACCCTCTCTGTCTCTAGACCCTCCACTGTCTCTAGACCCTCCACTGTCTCTAGACCCTCCACTGTCTCTAGACCCTCCACTGTCTCTAGACCCTCCACTGTCTCTAGACCCTCCACTGTCTCTAGACCCTCCACTGTCTCTAGACCCTCACTGTCTCTAGACCCTCTCCTGTCTCTAGACCCTCCACTGTCTCTAGACCCTCCACTGTCTCTAGACCCTCTACTGTCTCTAGACCCTCCACTGTCTCTAGACCCTCCACTGTCTCTAGACCCTCCACTGTCTCTAGACCCTCTCCTGTCTCTAGACCCTCCACTGTCTCTAGACCCTCCACTGTCTCTAGACCCTCCACTGTCTCTAGACCCTCCACTGTCTCTAGACCCTCCACTGTCTCTAGACCCTCTCCTGTCTCTAGACCCTCCACTGTCTCTAGACCCTCCACTGTCTCTAGACCCTCCACTGTCTCTAGACCCTCCACTGTCTCTAGACCCTCCACTGTCTCTAGACCCTCCACTGTCTCTAGACCCTCCACTGTCTCTAGACCCTCCCTGTCTCTAGACCCCCACTGTCTCTAGACCCTCCACTGTCTCTAGACCCTCCACTGTCTCTAGACCCTCTCCTGTCTCTAGACCCTCCACTGTCTCTAGACCCTCCTGTCTCTAGACCCTCCACTGTCTCTAGACCCTCTCTGTCTCTAGACCCTCCACTGTCTCTAGACCCTCCACTGTCTCTAGACCCTCCCTGTCTCTAGACCCTCCACTGTCTCTAGACCCTCTCCTGTCTCTAGACCCTCCACTGTCTCTAGACCCTCCACTGTCTCTAGACCCTCCACTGTCTCTAGACCCTCCACTGTCTCTAGACCCTCCACTGTCTCTAGACCCTCCACTGTCTCTAGACCCTCCACTGTCTCTAGACCCTCCACTGTCTCTAGACCCTCCACTGTCTCTAGACCCTCCACTGTCTCTAGACCCTCCACTGTCTCTAGACCCTCTCCTGTCTCTAGACCCTCCACTGTCTCTAGACCCTCTCCTGTCTCTAGACCCTCCACTGTCTCTAGACCCTACCACTGTCTCTAGACCCTCCACTGTCTCTAGACCCTCTTCTGTCTCTAGACCCTCTCCTGTCTCTAGACCCTCCACTGTCTCTAGACCCTCCACTGTCTCTAGACCCTCCACTGTCTCTAGACCCTCACTGTCTCTAGACCCTCCCTGTCTCTAGACCCTCCACTGTCTCTAGACCCTCTCCTGTCTCTAGACCCTCCACTGTCTCTAGACCCTCCACTGTCTCTAGACCCTCTCCTGTCTCTAGACCCTCCACTGTCTCTAGACCCTCTCCTGTCTCTAGACCCTCCACTGTCTCTAGACCCTCTCCTGTCTCTAGACCCTCCACTGTCTCTAGACCCCACTGTCTCTAGACCCTCTCTGTCTCTAGACCCTCCACTGTCTCTAGACCCTCTCCTGTCTCTAGACCCTCCACTGTCTCTAGACCCTCTCTGTCTCTAGACCCTCCACTGTCTCTAGACCCTCTCCTGTCTCTAGACCCTCCACTGTCTCTAGACCCTCCACTGTCTCTAGACCCTCCCTGTCTCTAGACCCTCACTGTCTCTAGACCCTCTCCTGTCTCTAGACCCTCCACTGTCTCTAGACCCTCCACTGTCTCTAGACCTCTCCTGTCTCTAGACCCCTCTCTGTCTCTAGACCCTCTACTGTCTCTAGACCCTCCACTGTCTCTAGACCCCCACTGTCTCTAGACCCTCCACTGTCTCTAGACCCTCTACTGTCTCTAGACCCTCTACTGTCTCTAGACCCCTCACTGTCTCTAGACCCTCTACTGTCTCTAGACCCTCCACTGTCTCTAGACCCTCCACTGTCTCTAGACCCTCCACTGTCTCTAGACCCTCCACTGTCTCTAGACCCTCTACTGTCTCTAGACCCTCTNACTGTCCACTGTCTCTAGACCCTCCACTGTCTCTAGACCCTCCACTGCCTCTAGACCCTCTCCTGTCTCTAGACCCTCCACTGTCTCTAGACCCTCCACTGTCTCTAGACCCTCCACTGTCTCTAGACCCACCACTGTCTCTAGACCCTTACTGTCTACACCCTCTACTGTCTCTAGACCCTCCATTGTCTCTACACCCTCTACTGTCTCTAGACCCTCTCCTGTCTCTAGACCCTCCACTGTCTCTAGACCCACCACTGTCTCTAGACCCTTTCCTGTCTCTAGACCCTCCACTGTCTCTAGACCCTCCACTGTCTCTAGACCCTCCACTGTCTCTAGACCCTCCACTTTCTCTAGACCCTCCACTGTCTCTAGACCCTCCACTGTCTCTAGACCCTCCACTGTCTCTAGACGCTCTCCTGTCTCTAGACCCTCCACTGTCTCTAGACCCTCTCCTGTCTCTAGACCCTCCACAGTCTCTAGACCCTCTCCTGTCTCTAGACCCTCCACTGTCTCTAGACCATCTTCTGTCTCTAGACCCTCCACTGTCTCTAGACCCTCTCCTGTCTCTAGACCCTCCACTGTCTCTAGACCCTCCACTGTCTCTAGACCCTACACTGTCTCTAGACCCTCCACTGTCTCTAGACCCACCACTGTCTCCAGACCCTCTCCTGTCTCTAGACCCTCTCCTCTCTCTAGACCCTCTCCTGTCTCTAGACCCTCCACTGTCTCTAGGCCCGCCACTGTCTCTGAACCCACCACTGTCTTTAGACCCTCCACTGTCTCTAGACCCTCTCTGTCTCTAGACCCTCCACTGTCTCTAGGCCCTCTCCTGTCTCTAGACCCTCCACTGTCTCTAGACCATCTCCTGTCTCTAGACCCTCCACTGTCTCTAGACCTTCTCCTGTCTCTAGACCCTCCACTGTCTCTAGACCCTCCACTGTCTCTAGACCCTCCACTGTCTCTAGACCTCCACTGTCTCTAGACCCTCCACTGTCTCTAGACCCACCACTGTCTCTAGACCCTCTCCTGTCTCTAGACCATCACTGTCTCTAGAACCTCTCCTGTCTCTAGACCCTCTCCTGTCTCTAGACCCACCACTGTCTCTAGACCCTCCACTGTCTCTAGACCCACCACTGTCTCTAGACCCTCTCCTGTCTCTAGACCCTCCTGTCTCTAGTCCCTCCACTGTCTCTAGGCCCTCCACTGTCTCTATACCCTCCACTGTCTCTAGACCCTCCACTTTCTCTAGACCCTCCATTGTCTCTAGACCCTCTCCTGTCTCTAGACCCTTCCCGTCTCTAGACCCTCCACTGTCTCTAGACCCTCTCCTGTCTCTAGACCCTCTCCTGTCTCTAGTCCCTCCACTGTCTCTAGACCCTCCACTTTCTCTAGACCCACCACTGTCTCTAGACCCTCTCCTGTCTCTAGACCCTCCACTGTCTCTAGACCCTCCACTGTCTTTAGACCCTCCACTGTCTCTAGACCCTCCACTGTCTCTAGACCCTCCACTGTCTCTAGACCCTCCACTGTCTCTAGACCCTCCACTTTCTCTAGACCCACCACTGTCTCTAGACCTCTCCTGCTCTAGACCCTCCACTGTCTCTAGACCCTCCACTGTCTCTAGACCCTCCACTGTCTCTAGACCCTCCACTGTCTCTAGACCCTCCACTGTCTTTAGACCCTCCGCTGTCTCTAGACCCTCCACTATCTCTAGACCCTCCACTTTCTCTAGACCCTCCACTGTCTCTAGACCCTCCACTGCCTCTAGACCCTCCACTGTCTCTAGACCCTCCACTGTCTCTAGACCGTCCACTGTCTCTAGACCCTCCACTGTCTCTAGACCCTCCACTGTCTTTAGACTCCGCTGTCTCTAGACCCCCACTATCTCTAGACCCTCCACTTTCTCTAGACCCACCACTGTCTCTAGACCCTCCACTGCCTCTAGACCCTCCACTGTCTCTAGACCCACCACTGTCTCTAGACCCTCCACTGTCTCTAGACCCTCCACTGTCTCTAGACCCTCCACTGTCTCAAGACCCTCCACTGTCTCTAGATCCCCACTGTCTCTAGACCCTCTCCTGTCTCTAGACCCTCTCCTGTCTCTAGACTCTCTCCTGTCTCTAGACCTTCCACTGTCTCTAGACCCACCACTGTCTCTAGACCCACCACTGTCTCTAGACCCACCACTGTCTCTAGACCCTGCACTGTCTCTAGACCCTCTCCTGTCTCTAGACCTTCCACTGTCTCTAGACCCTCCACTGTCTCTAGACCTTCTCCTGTCTCTAGACCCTCCACTGTCTCTAGACCCTCCACTGTCTCTTGACCCTCCACTGTCTCTAGACCTTCCACTGTCTCTAGACCCTCCACTGTCTCTTGACCCTCCACTGTCTCTAGACCCTCTCCTGTCTCTAGACCCTCCACTGTCTCTTGACCCTCCACTGTCTCTAGACCTTCCACTGTCTCTAGACCCTCCACTGTCTCTTGACCCTCTCCTGTCTCTAGACCCTCCACTGTCTCTAGACCCTCCCCTGTCTCTAGACCCACCATTGTCTCTAGACCCTCCACTGTCTCTTGACCCTCCACTGTCTCTAGACCCTCCACTGTCTCTAGACCCTCCACTGTCTCTAGACCCTCCACC
>WNGS01000680.1:50223-70181 GCA_020271785.1 Procambarus virginalis | reverse complement strand
GTCTCTAGACCCTCCACTGTCTCAAGACCCTCCACTGTCTCTAGATCCACCACTGTCTCTAGACCCTCTCCTGTCTCTAGACCCTCTCCTGTCTCTAGACCCTCTCCTGTCTCTAGACCTTCCACTGTCTCTAGACCCACCACTGTCTCTAGACCCACCACTGTCTCTAGACCCTCCACTGTCTCTACACCCTGCACTGTCTCTAGACCCTCTCCTGTCTCTAGACCTTCCACTGTCTCTAGACCCTGCACTGTCTCTAGACCTTCTCCTGTCTCTAGACCCTCCACTGTCTCTAGACCCTCCACTGTCTCTTGACCCTCTCCTGTCTCTAGACCCTCCACTGTCTCTTGACCCTCCACTGTCTCTTGACCCTCCACTGTCTCTAGACCTTCCACTGTCTCTAGACCCTCCACTGTCTCTTGACCCTCCACTGTCTCTAGACCCTCTCCTGTCTCTAGACCCTCCACTGTCTCTTGACCCTCCACTGTCTCTAGACCCTCCACTGTCTCTAAACCTTCCACTGTCTCTAGACCCTCCACTGTCTCTAGACCTTCCACTGTCTCTAGACCCACCACTGTCTCTAGACCCTCTCCTGTCTCTAGACCCACCACTGTCTCTAGACCCACCACTGTCTCTAGACCCTCCACTGTCTCTTGACCCTCCACTGTCTCTAGACCCTCCACTGTCTCTAGACCCTCCACTGTCTCTAGACCTTCCACTGTCTCTAGACCCTCTACTGTGGCTATACCCTCAAGACCATATATATATATATATATATATATATATATATATATATATATATATATATATATATATATATATATATATATATATATATATATATATGCGAATGAAAACTCACACCCAGAAGTGACTCGAACCCATACTCCCAGGAGCAACGCAACTTTTATGTACAAGACGCCTTAAACCACTTGACCATCACGACCGGACATAATGAGGTGATAGCCGAAGCTATTTGAACCACCTCACCGACGGCACTCGGATGGTTATCTTGGGCATAGCATTTTACCAAATCACCTCATTCTTTGGGGTACAAGGCGTCTTGTACATACCAGTTGCATTGCTCCTGGGAGTATGGGTTCGAGTCACTTCTGGGGTGTGAGTTTTCATTCGCATATAGTCCTGGGGACCATTCAGGCTTGTTCGCATTTGTGTTCCTCACGTGTGCCCCAAAGAATGAGGTGATTTGGTAAAATGCTATGCCCAAGATAACCATCCGAGTGCCGGCGGTGAGGTGGTTCAAATAGCTTCGGCTATCACCTCATTATGTCCGGTCGTGATGGTCAAGTGGTTTAAGGCGTCTTGTACATACCAGTTGCGTTGCTCCTGGGAGTATGGGTTCGAGTCACTTCTGGGGTGTGAGTTTTCATTCGCATATAGTCCTGGGGACCATTCAGGCTTGTTCGCATTTGTGTTCCTCACGTGTGCCCCAAAGAATGAGGTGATTTGGTAAAATGCTATGCCCAAGATAACCATCCGAGTGCCGGCGGTGAGGTGGTTCAAATAGCTTCGGCTATCACCTCATTATGTCCGGTCGTGATGGTCAAGTGGTTTAAGGCGTCTTGTACATACCAGTTGCGTTGCTCCTGGGAGTATGGGTTCGAGTCACTTCTGGGGTGTGAGTTTTCATTCGCATATAGTCCTGGGGACCATTCAGGCTTGTTCGCATTTGTGTTCCTCACGTGTGCCCCAAAGAATGAGGTGATTTGGTAAAATGCTATGCCCAAGATAACCATCCGAGTGCCGGCGGTGAGGTGGTTCAAATAGCTTCGGCTATCACCTCATTATGTCCGGTCGTGATGGTCAAGTGGTTTAAGGCGTCTTGTACATACCAGTTGCGTTGCTCCTGGGAGTATGGGTTCGAGTCACTTCTGGGGTGTGAGTTTTCATTCGCATATAGTCCTGGGGACCATTCAGGCTTGTTCGCATTTGTGTTCCTCACGTGTGCCCCAAAGAATGAGGTGATTTGGTAAAATGCTATGCCCAAGATAACCATCCGAGTGCCGGCGGTGAGGTGGTTCAAATAGCTTCGGCTATCACCTCATTATGTCCGGTCGTGATGGTCAAGTGGTTTAAGGCGTCTTGTACATACCAGTTGCGTTGCTCCTGGGAGTATGGGTTCGAGTCACTTCTGGGGTGTGAGTTTTCATTCATATATATATATATATATATATATATATATATATATATATATATATATATATATATATATATATATAGTAGTAGGCATCCCTCAGTCTCGGGAGACTATGGAGATGCGCTTTGGTTGTCAGTCCTGGTGCAGCGTCTGGTGTGACTGATGAGGAAAATCCCAGAGTGGCAGTCCATCCCACTCCGAGCACAAACGAAGTCCGATTCTGGTCTGTCTTCCTGGCTACTGGCTTTCCTTCTCTGTCTCTTTGCCTCCGATTCCTTGGCAAGTGACTCCTCGAACTTGCAAGGTCGAGGAATCACTTGCTAGGCATATATGCAACCACAAACTCACACCCCAGAAGTGACTCGAACCCATACTGCCAATAGTACTATGCAACTGGTGTACAGGACACCTTCACCACTCGACCATCACGACCATTCAGAAGATAATGGAAGCCGAAGGTATTTACCCCATCATCTTGACGGCGCTCTGATGGTAGTCTTGGGCACAGTATTTTATCTTATCACCTCATTCTTTGGGGCACACACATGAAAAACACAAATGTGAACAAGCCTGAATGGTTCCCAGGCATATATGCAACCGAAAACTCACACCCTAGGAGTGACTCGAACCCATACTACCAGGAGCACTGTGCTAATGGTGTACAGGACACCTTCACCACTTCATCACGACCGTTCAAAAGATGATGGTAGCCGAAGCTATTTACCCCATCATCCCGGCGGTGCTCTGTTCGTAATCTTGGGCAGAGTATTTTATCAAATCACCGCATTCTTTGCGGTACATGTGAGAAACACAAATGCGAACAAGCCTTAATTGTTATTGAGTTATTGCCCAATAACGCAATTGCGTTATTGAGTTATTGAACTGAGTTACTGTGTAAACTTTGTCCGGAGTTTGTAATGAGTGATGCACCGTTATTTAATTTTTGTATATTAATATTACTACTAATAATGATTTCTTCTTCCCTACGCATTTGTGCTATTAATTAAGTATAATTTGTTTCATCAATGACGATTGGTTGACTAGGTGGCCTGTATTTAGGCCTAGGATAACTTTATGATTTGTATTAGTATTGATTACTTACAATATTGAGCCGGTATTTCCCATGTAACTTTAATTTTATATTATAATCATGATTAAATACAAAATGTTATAGTCACTAGTGACAAGAGAACATTGTGGAGCTGTAATTTTGATCTTATAGTTAATACATTTCTTCTATGACAATAGTTTCGAGGCTTGACATTTGGCTTCGTTTGGTGCGGGCGTTCAGACAGAATACTTTAATACATAATCTTAAGAATTGATCAATGGTTAAAAGTTTTATAATAATCTCCCTTATCGAAGACAGGGTGCCAGCAATTAGTCTTGTATTGTGGTCTCACAGTGACACACACTATTGACCATATTCAGGATGCAACACACAACTGCTGCCTAACTCACGGGTACTTATTTAATGCTAGGCAAACAGATTGTCTAACAACTCCTGCTCCGCCCAGAGATCAAACCCGGGATTCTAGAGTGTGAGTCGAAAACGAAGATCGCTATATTACTTGTCTTATTTTCAACATTTAGAAACAAAATTATTTGCTTAAGATCTCAACTAATCATGGCTCCCAAATTATTTCCACATTTCAATTCTAATTTTGCAATGTTGTTCAAATAATTATGTTTTCTGAGAGACAGAGTTAGTTCGACCGTTGTTCACCTTACCTCTGGTGCCTGAGTCTCTCTCAGCCAACACGTTAGCCATTGCCAGCTGGTTGAGGAGCAGCGTGCTGGACATCTCTTGCAGAGTGTGGTGCGTGTGTTCCCCCGGCGCCACCGTCACCACCACCACCAGCAGCAGCAGGACGCAACAGTATGGTGCCATGGTGACCTTCAGGGAAGCCCGCGAGTGCACTCTGCATTCTGCTCCTCCCGCTCTCCTTATACACACGCTGGCACACACACACACACACACACACACACACACACACACACACACACACACACACACACACACACACACACACACACACACACACACACACACACACACACACACACACACACACACGTACACACACACACACTCTGTGCTTGGCTCTGTGCTTGGACCTATCCTGTTTCTGATATACGTAAATGATCTCCCAGAGGGTACAGACTCATTCCTCTCAATGTTTGCTGACGAAGCCAAAATTATGAGAAGGATTAAGACAGAAGAGGACAGCTTGAGGCTTCAAGAATATCTGGACAAGCTGCAGGAATGATCAAAAAATTGGCTGTTAGAGTTTAACCCAAGCAAATGTAATGTAATGAAGATAGGGGTAGGAAGCAGGAGACCAGATACAAGGTATCATTTGGGAGATGAAATACTTCAAGAGGCAGAGAGAGAGAAAGACCTGGGGGTTGATATCACGCCAGACCTATCCCCTGAAGCTCAAATCAAGAGGATAACATCAGCAGCATATGCCAGGTTGGCTAACATAAGAACGGCCTTTAGAAACTTGTGTAAGAAATCTTTCAGAACATTATATACCACATATGTCAGACCAATCCTGGAGTATGCGGCTCCAGCGTGGAGTCCATATCTAGTCAAGCATAAGACTAAACTGGAAAAGGTTCAAAGGTTTGCCACCAGACTAGTACCCGAGCTGAGAGATATGAACTACGAGGAGAGACTACGGGAATTAAACCTCACTTCGTTGGAAGACAGAAGAGTTAGGGGGGATATGATCACTACATTCAAGATTCTCAAGGGAATCGACAGGGTTGATAAAGACAGGCTATTTAACACAAGGGGCACACGCATAGGGGACACAGGTGGAAACTGAGTGCCCAAATGAGCCACAGAGATATTAGAAAGAACTTTTTTAGTGTCAGAGTGGTTGAAAAATGGAATGCATTAGGAAGTAATGTGGTGGAGGCTGATTCCATACACAGTTTCAAGTGTAGATATGATAGAGCCCAATAGGCTCAGGAATCTGTACACCTGTTGATTGACGGTTGAGAGGCGGGACCAAAGAGCCAGAGCTCAACCCCCGCAAGCACAACTAGGTGAGTACACACACAGCTACTATACAGTCACATCAGGAGGAAGACAGTGAACGAACAAGTGATGAAACTTAGGGTGGGCGAGGACAGGTACACAGAGAATGACAAAGAGGTGTGTGAAGAACTCAACAAAAGGTTCCAGGAGGTCTTTACAATAGAACAGGGAGAAGTCACAGTGCTAGGAGAGGTGGCAGCAAACCAGGTGACCATCGAAAGGTTCGAAATTACAAGAGATGAGGTCAAGAAGCACCTATTGGAGCTGGATGTGAGAGAAGCTGTTGGGCCGGATGGAATCTCACCATGAGTATTGAAAGAGTGTGCAGGAGCACTTTGCTTGCCACTCTCCATAGTGTATAGTAGGTCACTGGAAATGGGGTACCTACCAGAAATATAGAAGACTGCTAATGTAGTACCAATGTACAAAAAGGGTGACATTCAAGAGGTACTGAACTACAGGCCAGTGTCCTTGAACTGTATACCATGCAAGGTGATGGAGAAGATTGTGAAAAAACCTATTAAACATCTGGAGAGAAGAGACTTCGTGACAACCCATAAACATGGGTTCAGGGAGGGTAAATCTTGCCTTACAGGCTTGATAGAATTTTACGATCAGGTGACAAAGATTAAGCAAGAAAGAGAAGGGTGGGCGGACTGCAATTTTTTGGACTGTCGGAAAGCCTTTGACACAGTATCCCATAAAAGGTTGATGCATAAGCTGAAGACACAGGCAGGAGTAACTGGTAGGGCGCTCCAATGGGGGGAGTACCTAAGCAATAGGAAGCAGAGAGTTACAGTGAGGGGGTGAGACCTCAGAATGGCGTGAAGTCACCAGTGGAGTCCCACAGGGCTCTGTGCTTGGACCTATCCTGTTTCTGATATACGTAAATTATCTCCCATAGGGTATAGACTCATTCCTCTCAATATTTGCTGACGACGCCAAAATTATGAGAAGGATTAAGACAGAGGAGGACAGATTGAGGCTTCAAGAAGACCTGGACAAGCTGCTGGAATGATCGAAAAAATGGCTGTTAGAGTTTAACCCAAGCAAATGTAATGTAATGAAAATAGGGGTAGGAAGCAGGAGACGAGATACAAGGTATCATTTGGGAGATGAAATACTTCAAGAGTCAGAGAGAGAAAGACCTGGGGGTTGATATCACGCCAGACCTGTCCCCTGAGGCTCATATCAAGAGGATAACATCAGTAGCATATGCCAGGTTGGCTAACATAAGAACGGCCTTTAGAAACTTGTGTAAGGAATCTTTCAGAACATTATATACCACATATGTCAGACCAATCCTGGAGTATGCGGCTCCAGCGTGGAGTCCATATCTAGTCAAGCATAAGACTAAACTGGAAAAGGTTCAAAGGTTTGCCACCAGACTAGTACCCGAGCTGAGAGATATGAACTACGAGGAGAGACTACGGGAATTAAACCTCACTTCGTTGGAAGACAGAAGAGTTAGGGGGATATGATCACCACATTCAAGATTCTCAAGGGAATCGACAGGGTTGATAAAGACAGGCTGTTTAACACAAGGGGCACACGCACTAGGGGACACAGGTGGAAACTGAGTGCCCAAATGAGCCACAGAGATATTAGAAAGAACTTTTTTAGTGTCAGAGTGGTTGACAAATGGAATGCACAAGGAAGTAATGTGGTGGAGGCTGACTCCATACACCGTTTCAAGTGTAGATACGATAGAGCCCAATAGGCTCAGAAATCTGTACACCTGTTGATTGACGGTTGAGAGGCGGGACCAAAGAGCCAGAGCTCAACTCCCGCAAACACAACTTGGTGAGTACAACTAGGTGAGTACACACATAATAAGGGGGCCTCGTAGCCTGGTGGATAGCGTGCAGGACTCGTAATTCTGTGGCGCGGGTTCGATTCCCCCACTAGGCAGAAACAAATGGGCAAAGTTTCTTTCACCCTGAATGCCCCTGTTACCTAGCAGTAAATAGGTTCCTGGGAGTTAGTCAGCTGTCACGGGTTAGTTCCTAGGTTGTGTGTGTGTGTGTGTGCTGTGGGAAAAAAAGTAGTTGGTTGACAATTGAGAGGCGGGCCGAAAGAGCAAAGCTCAACCCCCGCAAACACAACTAGGTGAATACAACTAGGTGAATACACACACACACATTTGGAAAGAAGAATCCATGGTTTAATAGGGCATGTATGGAAGCAAAGGAACTGAACAAAAGGGCATGGACGAACTTCCGAAATAACAGAACACCAGAGAGCAGAGAGAGATACCAGGCAACCAGGAATAAGTATGTTAGTGTGAAAAGAGAAGCAAAGAAAAATTCTGAAAATGATATAGCAAGCAGAGCCAAGACCGAACCAGAGCTACTCCACAGTCACATCAGGAGGAAAACAACAGTGAAAGAACAGGTTACCTACCTTGAGGTTACCTTGAGGTGATTTCGGGGTTCAGAGACCCCGCGGCCCGGTCGTCGACCAGGCCTCCTCGTTGCTGGACTTGTCAACCAGGCTGTTGGACTCGGCTGTCGCAGCCTGACGTATGAGTCACAGCCTGGTTGATCAGGTATCCTTTGGAGGTGTTTGTCAAGTTCTCTCTTGAACACTGTGAGGGGTCGGCCAGTTATATCCCTTATATGTAGCGGAAGCGTGTTGAACAGTCTCGGTCCTTTGATGTTGACAGAGTTCTCTCTCAAAGTACCTGTTGCACCTCTGCTTTTCAATGGGGGGTATTCTGCATATCCTACCATGCCTTATGGTCTCATGTGATGTTATTTCTGTGTGCAGGTTTGGGACCAGACCCTCTACTATTTTCCATGTGAAAATTATTATGTATCTCTCCCGCCTGCGCTCAAGAGAATACAGATGATTTAGGCTTTTTAGTCGGTCCCAATAGTTTAGATGTTTTACTGAGTAGATTCTAGTAGTAAACGATCTTTGCATGTTCTCCAGGTCAGCATTTCCTCCAGCTTTGAAAGGGGCTGTTATTGTGCAGCAGTACTCCACTCTAGAGAGCACTACCATCTTGAAATGTTTCATCATCGGTATAGCATCTCTAGTGTGAAAGGTTGTTGTTATACAACCTGTCATTTTTCTTGCAGTTGTGACGGCTACTTTATTGTGTTCTTTAAATGTAAGGTCTTCCGACATCAGTACACCGAAATCCTTTGCATTGCCTTTCCGTTCAATATTATGATTTGACTGAGATTTGTACGTGGTTTCCGTTTTTATATTTTCATTTTTTCCATAGCGCATGAGCTGAAACTTATCTTCGTTAAACACCATGCTATTTTCTGTAGCCCATAGAAAGACCTGATTGACATCTGATTGGAGGTTTGTCGTGTCCTCTATGTTGTCTACTCATAAAAAATCCTAGTGTCTTCTGGAAAGGATGATACAGTACTATAGGTTGTGTCCTTGTCTATGTCCGATATGAGGATGAGAAAAAGTACTGGAGCAAGCACAGTACCTTTGGATACTGAGCTCTTTACGGTTGATGGTCCGGATTTTATTTTGTTGATACACTGGGTTCTATTAGTCAGGAAATTGTAGATCCATCTGCCTATTTTTACGGTAATTCCTTTTGAACGCATTTTATGTGCAATAACACCATAGTCACATTTGTCAAAGGCTTTTGCAAAATCTGTGTAAATTTCATCAGCGTTTTGCTTGTCTTCCATGGCATCTAGTGCCAAGTCATAGTGGTCCAGCAACTGTGATAGGCAAGAACGCCCTGTTCTGAAACCTTGTTGTCCGGGGCAATGGAGACGCTGTGATTCCAAGTATTTTGTGATCTTACTTCTTAGCACTCTCTCGAAGGTTTTTATGATGTGCGATGTTATTGGTATCGGTCTGTAATTTTTGGCTTCTGCCTTATTTCCTCCTTTATGGAGTGGTGCTATCTCTGCTGATTTTAATATGTCGTCGATATTTCCAGTATCTAGGCTTTTTCTCCAAAGAATGTGAAGGGCCTGCAATAGCATTTTTTTTTTACAGTTCTTGATGAATATAGAGTTCCAAGAATCAGGGTCTGGTGCAGAGTGCATAGGCGTACTGTCTATGGCTTCTTCAAAATCCAGTGGGGATAGGGTGACATCTGATATATGATTTGACGTTGGTATCATATCCATGAAAAATTCATTTGGGTTATCGATCTTCAGGGTGTTTATTGGCTCGCTGAAAACAGAGTCGTACTGATTCCTCAGTATTTCGGTCATTTCGATGTTGTCATCAGTGAAAGTTCCATCTCCTTTTCGCAGGGGCCCGATACTAGATGTGGTTTTTGATCTTGATTTTGCATAGGAGAAAAAATATTTCGGATTTCTCTCTATTTCACTGATTGCCTTTTGCTCTATTTGCCTCTCCTGGGTTTTGTATGATTCTTGTAGCTTTAGTTCAATTGTTTCTATTTCTCTACCTAACCTTCTTCGCCGTTCTTGAGATAGGGTGCGACACTCAAGTTGTTCCGTGATTCGTTTTCTTCGCCTATAGAGGGAACGACGTTCCCGTTCCAATCTGCATCTCTTCCTCTTTTTTTTCTTAGGGGTATGAGGTTTGAGCAAATTTCTGGTGCTACTGCGTTTATTTTTTCCAGGCACTGGTTCAGGTTTGCAGTTTCTAGCTGTTCTTCTCAGCTTATTTCTGTAAAGACTTGGTTGATTTGCTCCCAGTTTATCTGCTTATTATTGAAGTTGAATTTGCTGAAATCTTCTCCACCGGGAATCGGAACTGGTTTTAAAACTTTATTCCTCATGCTTGTCAGAACTTCAATTAAGTTGTGATCTGAGTAAGAGGTATTTGTAATCATTATGTTCCTGATCAATTCATCATTATTAGTGAAAATGAGGTCCAGCGTGTTCTCCTTCCTAGTTGGTTCTACTATTTGCTTGTTTAAGGCAAACCTGTCGCATACCCGTAGCAGGTCATTTGCATGTGCCTGTTCATTTAGGCTACTTCCCGGAATTCTCTCTGATTCAGGTGCCGTAGGTTGAAGTCCCCAAGCAGAATGATGTTTTGAATACATTTTTGGAATACAGCAGAATACATTTTTGGACTACCTCATTTACTTTGGAACCATTTAGTGTTTCACTTGTATTTCGAAACTCAGTTTCAACTAATTAGTAGGATTTTCTTGCCTTTATCCTCCCACAGTGAGTACCAGGTACAAGATTTCCTGCGACCTTAATCATTTACCATCTTGAATTAACTTTAATTATTAACAATTCCACAGGATAGGTATCAGTTGCCACGTTTCCTGTTTCTGACATTCACCATATCATTACAGTATATTCGTGTCTCATTTATTTGCTCTTTTCACCATGTTTCGTATGCAAGCTTTCAAGGCAGATCCAGTAAGTGAAATAGGGAACTTACGTCATGCTAAGAGGGTCGAATTGATAACTCTTGCACATGAGTATCACTTGGAAGTTCCCGATGGAGCCAACAAATATGCCATACATAATATGATACTGGATCACCTTGCGGAAGAAGGTATTATAGACTCAGATACTCACGAACAATATACCATTTCAGATAAGTATGATTTGACGGCAATGAAACTCAAAATCGAGCTCGCAAAGCTCGAGAAGGAGCAACAGCAAGCCGCCCTACAACAACAGCAAGCCGCCATACAGCAACAACAGGAAGCAGCTGCCATCAGAAAGGAAGAACAAGAGCGTGAAGCTGCCCTGGCGAAAGAAGCTCTACAACTCAAGAAAGAAGAAATCCACCTCAAAGAGCGAGAGGCCGCACTGAGAAAAGAAGAAAGTGAACGTAAGTTGGCCTTATTCAAAGAGCGTGAAAAAGTACAACTTGAAGTAAGTCAACGACAACTAGAAATGCAACGTGAACACGACAAACGGCAGGCAGAAACAGCTCTAGACTGTCGTGGCCGAGAACTCACGATGGACGCTACACACCAAGCTCAACTCCTACAAGCTGCAGCTAGTCTTCCTCCAAGTTTCAATGTCTCCCATGCAAGTAAGTTAATGCCCCCGTTCGTCGAAACGGAGGTTGATGTTTTTTTTTCACTACTTTTGAGACCCTTGCTAATCAACTTAGTTGGCCTGATGACCAATGGGCTACCCTTCTCCGAGTACATTTAACAGGTAGAGCAGCAGTCACACTCAGCACTTTGGCATCTGAAAACGACTACACCACGCTGAAGCAAGCTGTGTTGGACGCCTACCTTCTCTCCACCGAAAGCTGTCGACGAAAGTTCCGTGACTACGTAAAGGCAAGTACCACCACCTTCTTAGAATTTGCTAACACCAAACGGAGATATTTCATGAAATGGTTGGAGGCAGCACATGTCTACTTTTCCAGAGCTTGTCAACCTCATGCTGGTTGAAGAATTCTTGAGGCGTGTACCTCCTCCTGTCTGCCTATACTTAGCAGACAAAGAAGAGACCGATTTGGTGAAATGCGCGAAGTCAGCTGACACTTACAGCCTCATCCACCGGCTGACACCAGAACAACCTACCAGTAAGAAGTCTTGGTACAGTTACGAGAAAGTGAGCCCAGATCAAGGTACCTCTCAACTGTACTGCAGGTATTGTCGAATATATGGACATACCATAGAAAAATGTGGTAAGTCCCAATCTAAAGGTAACACAGAACCTACTAAGCCCAAACCTACTCACCCTAAGTCCGGTAAGCCTGTAATGAATGTTGGTGTTCATGTTACTGATCTCTCTCTCTTTAGCAAACATCTGTATCCAGGAGCTATCTCTACCCACGGTTCAGGTTCTGAGGGACGTTTTGGACTTAAGATCTTGAGGGACACAGCGGCTCTACAATCGATCGTCTTGAAATCAGCTGTGCCCAACGTCGCCTACACAGGAGAGACTGTATTCATCACTGACCTTACTGCTACTACTCCTTATCTTCTTGCCAGAGTCCACCTGGATTGTCCCTTCGTGACCGGTGAAGTCCAAGTCGCCGTCAGGGAAAAGCCTTTTCCCATGCCTGGAGTGCAACTTCTCCTAGGCAACGACTTGGCAGAAGACCAACAACCGACCAACTTAATCGTCAAGGACATATCCCAGGTGGGTAACTCTGTAATCCGATTTTAAACATGTTCTAGCAAAGGTTCAAGAGAGTGATGAAGTTTCTCCTCCTGTTATGGTGACCACCCGTGCTCAAGCTGCACGACCACAGCCAGCTGACTCTACTGCTACCGCTGTCACTCAAGACCCTTCGAAACTACCCCCAAATCTGACCGCTTTGGAGTTCCGTAAGTTACAGAGAGAAGATCTTACCTTGACACCATTATTCTTTCAGGCTGAGACCCAATCCGACAGTGTTCCTGGGTTCTTATGGAGAACGAATTACTCTATCGCAGATATAGACCCAGTAAACTGAAGGACGAGGACGATTGGGCAAACGTTGAACAACTAGTGATTCCTACCAGCCTGCGGCCCACGATTCTACACCTGGCCCACGGAGCTCTATCACACTACGGGTTTAACAAGACATACCATGGGATTCGTCAAGACTACTATTGGCCAGGTATGGTTAATGAGGTAAAGAATTATGTTCAACAATGCCACGTGTGTCAGAAAGTAGGTAAACCGAACGTTTCAATTCCCAGAGCACCACTGACAACCATCCAGGTGCCTGAGGAACCATTCCACAGACTTATTATTGACTGTGTTGGTCCTTTGCCTCGGACCAGTGCCGGCAACGCCTATATCTTAACCATCCTGTGTCCTACCACCAGATTCCCGATAGCAGTTCCAGTGAAAATATTACGGCTGCTACAGTGGTGAAGAATTTACTGAAAATCTTCACCCAGTATGGATTTCCGAGGGAGATTCAGAGCGACTGTGGCACCACTTCACCAGTGATCTCTTCAAACGGACTCTGGAGGAGTTCAACATCAAACAGGTACTGTCCAGCCCCTATCATCCTGCTTCACAGGGTTCTCTTGAACGTAGTCATCAGACTATCAAGGCACTCTTAAAAAGTTTTGTAATGAGACCTCAAAGGATTGGGATAGGCAACTTGATCTCATCATGTGTATTTTCAGAAGTCTTCCCAACGAGTCACTAGGAGTATCTCCTTATGAGATGCTCTACGGACGTAAGTGCCGTACACCTCTCAAGGCTTTCAAGGATTCTCTACGTGACGTGCCACCTTCAGTGAGCATCAGAATGTGCCCCAGTTTCTTCAAAACCTCCGACACATTCTAGAGAGGGTCCATTCCTTTGCCAGCAACAACCTACAGAAAGCCCAAGAGAGGATGAAGACTCGTTACGACCAGCACTGCCAAGTAAGGAAGTTTAAACCGGGAGACTTAGTTCTTGCCTATTTCCCTATCCCAGGTTCTCCTTTACAAAACAGGTTCTCAGGACCCTACCGTGTTAAGGAGTGCCGGAACAACTTCAACTACGTTCTCGAAACCCCCGATAGGCGGCGGAAGACCCAGCTGTGCCACATCAATCTGCTCAAATTACCATGGTGTTCCTCCTACTGTGCTAACCACCTATCCCACATTTACAGGTCCATACAGCCACAGTGAGACCTTCCCTGCTTCTCCTTCCGAAAGCACTGACACTGAGACAGCGCTTTCTAATTCGGAAATCCTTACTAACATCATAATCACTTTCAGGACAGTAATTGTGCTCTCTATCATATTCTAATACATCTCTCGCCTCGCCAGATATCACCAAGTCTCCCATCCTCCATATCGACGCCAGTGGTACCGGCAACGTGGGTGACCTGGTACAACAAGGCGAAGAGACTCTACGTACCAACTACCATAAACGACACCACGAGCAACAAGGAGCTACTCATCGTCCTGAACAGGCAACACTTTGCTCCATACCTGCAAAGTACTCAGTCCACCACCATCTACATGGACCACAAACATCTTCACTTCCTACAGCCAGCCCAACTCAACCATCGACTACTTCTATAATGGGCTTGCCAGCTACATCATTTCAGCCTGGAGATTGCTACACCCAGAAGTCTGACTACATCATATCAGACGCCCTCTCCAGCATCACTGAGGTAGAGCCTGCTCCACCTCCCACTCTACCTCCCGAGAACGTGACTTCACCAGAACCGCAGGCTTCGGGGGAGAGTTGTGACGATAATCTCTTCCCAGAGATTGAGCCTGCTCTTTCTTATATCATCACGTTCCCCAGATACATGAAGATACGTTTTACAGTGGCTTAAACGTATATATCAAGACAGCCACACGCACCTGCAACCCCCCTCCCCCCACTCCTGCACACCTGGTCACCGCGCCGATCCCTTCAACTGCTGCAGTCCTAACGAGCGACTTGCCGGCCGTCCTGCATCTCATTGGCCGTTCGAGAACACGCCACTCAGTCCTTCTCCAACCACGTTCCAAGCCAAGGCAACGTCGGGGTCGACTGGCAGCACTACATCAGAATATCTTGTGCTCTTAAGCTACGAACACCTAGTTGACTCACCTCGTGTGATCAAATAGTGGTTTATAGCTAGCGCATATATTCCCAGCACACTATTTTTATATTGTATGTCATTTATCCTCCCTTAACGTAATCATTTTTATGTCAGTTATTTTTTCACTTGTTGTCTTGCACATTTACTCAGCAAGGAATTGCCTTTATTTAATTTGTTTTTTAGATTAATTAAATGTCATTGTTTTATTTTGTTTTTGTGTCTCTTCCTTACCTTACCACAGATTATCAAACAAGCAGTCATTCTTTTTTTTCCTTTTTTTTTTTTTTTTCTTTATGTGTGGCCAGCATTAACATCTGCCAGTGGAAGACTGCCGAACACCATACTCCACTACTTTACCGTCACAAAATATATATATATATATATATATAATATATTAATTATATTGTGACGATAATCTCTTCCCAGAGATTGAGCCTGCTTAGTTAGGAGCAAGGGAGGACTCCCGATCATATGTGCATTCTTCCAAGAAAGGGAGTGGGAAATAAATGGATGTCGAGGGCACTTGGTGTCAATTGCAGGCTGGAAAGATATTGTAAATCTAATGCAATATCTTATATAGACAACTGGGAACTTTTCTATGGAAGAAATGAAATGTATGCTCAGGATGGGGTGCATCTATCGAGAGCTGGGGTTGTTAAGAACATAAGAACATAAGAACAAAGGCAACTGCAGAAGGCCTATTGGCCCATACGAGGCAGCTCCTATTTATAACCACCCAATCAATCCCACTCATATACATGTCCAACCCATGCTTGAAACAATCGAGGGACCCCGCCTCCACAATGTTACGCGGCAATTGGTTCCACAAATCAACAACCTTGTTACTGAACCAGTATTTACCCAAGTCTTTCCTAAATCTAAACTTAAGAACATAAGAACATAAGAACAAAGGCAGCTGCAGAAGGCCTATTGGCCCATACGAGGCAGCTCCTATTTATAACCACCCAATCAATCCCACTCATATACATGTCCAACCCATGCTTGAAACAATCGAGGGATCCCACCTCCACAATGTTACGGGGCAATTGGTTCCACAAATCAACAACCCTGTTACTGAACCAGTATTTACCCAAGTCTTCCTAAATCTAAACTTATCCAATTTATACCCATTGTTTCGCGTTCTGTCCTGTGTTGATACTTTCAATACCCTATTAATATCCCCTTTGTTATGTCCATTCATCCACTTGTAACCTCTATCATGTCACCCCTAACTCTCGCCTTTCCAGTGAATGCAAATTAAGTTTTGTTAATCTTTCTTCATATGAAAGATTTCTAATTTGGGAATTAACTTAGTCATCCTACGCTGGACACGTTCAAGTGAATTTATATCCATTCTAATATGGCGACCAAAACTGAACTGCATAATCTAAATGGGGCCTAACCAGAGCAAGATTTAGCTTGAGAATCACACCAGGTGTCTTGTTCCTTACGCTGCGATTAATAAATCCGAGTGTCCTATTGCCTTATTACGAACATTTATGCATTGATCCTTTTGTTTTAAATTCTTACTAATTATAACTCCCAGATCCCTTTCGCAATCCGACTTCGCAATCTCGTCACCATCTAGCTCGTATCTTGTAACTCTATCATCATTACCTAGCTTCAGAACTTTACATTTATCAGCATTAAACTGCATCTGCCAGTCCTTTGACCATTTCAAAACCCTATCTAGATCAACTTGAAGTGATAGTGAGTCCTCCTCCGAATTAATTTCCCTACCGATTTTCGTATCATCATCGGCAAATTTGCAAATGTTGCTACTCAAACCTGAATCTAAATCATTTATATATATTATAAACAACAGAGGTCCCAAGACAGAGCCTTGAGGCACTCCACTTACAACATTTTCCCACTCTGACTTGACTCCATTTATACTAACTCTCTGTTTCCTTTGGTATAGCCATGCCCTAATCCAGCTTAATATAGCACCCCCAATACCATGAGCCTCTATCTTTTTTTAATCAGTCTTTCAAGTGGCACTGTATCGAAAGCTTTGCTAAAGTCAAGTACACACATCACAATCCTTACCACTATCACTGCCTCAACTATGCTAGAATAAAAAGATAACAAATTGTTAAACATGGGAATTAACATTTATAAAACCATGTTGCGACTCAATTAGTAATTTATGTTTTCAAGATGAAGACGAATTTTATTTGCTAATTATAGATTCGAGTAACTTTCCCACAATAGACGTTAAGCTAATTGGTCGATAGTTAGACGCAAGTATTCTATCTCCTTTCTTAAAAACTGGTATCACATTAGCAACTTTCCAAAACTCTGGCACTGTGCCTGACTCTATTGATTTATTAAATATGATTGACAGTGGGTCACAAAGCTCCTCTTTGCATTCTTTCAGCACTCTGGCAAACACTTCATCCGGCCCTGGGGATTTGTTTGGTTGCAGTTTTACTAATTGTTTAATAACATCCTCCCTGGTAGCTGTTAAACTCGTCAACCTGTCCTCGTCCCCACCAACATCGACTTGTTGGGCTGAAGACATATTGTTAAGTTCCTCTTTAGTAAATACAGATACAAAATATTTATTAAAAATACTACTCATCTCTTCATCACTATCTGTATTTGACCTGTCTCAGTTTTTAATGGACCTATCCTTTCCCTAGTCTTAGTTTCGATATAACTGAAAAACCCTTTAGGATTTGTCTTTGCTTGCCCTGCTATACGAACTTCATAGTTTCTTTGTTGTTGCTGTTGTAAACTCGTTGAAACGTGAAGTGGTTAGAGGTGTTTGTTTGGGTTTAAACTGTTAGTAGAGAGTGGTATGGGAATTGGTTTGGAGGAAGGAGTGTAATAAAAGTGCGTGTTCTGCGGGAGAAACGAATTGGCAAAATATCAGGGAAAGAGGGGCCTCAAAATAACAATACACTTAGGTTATTATACGACAATCAGTAGGCGTCTAAGAAAAAAATAAACGATTAAATGCTCTTGTCTGCAAGAAAAATAGATATTATTGCACTTACCGAAACGTGGATGAATGTAGAAATAGAGAACTATTAGCTGAATATCAAATAAATTAAAAACTTTCACAAGATAGGAGTATATACGAGGAGGGAGTAGCCACTATCGTTAGGGACAATTTGAAATGTAGTCTCAAAGAGGGAATCAAAACTGATCCACACACAGAAACTATTTGGCTAGAATTAAACGAAAAGGCAAATAATCCTATAATAGGAGTTATATAAAGGCCACCAAATTTAGACAGAATGGAAGCAAAGCATCTACGGGATGAAATATCTAAAGCATCTAGGATCTAACAGTATTGTGTCATGGGTGACTTTAATTTTAGTGGAATAAACTGGGTGAACAAAACAGGGAATAGTGAAGCAGAAGATTTTCTAGAATTAATTGACGATTGCTTTCTTACGCAACAGATTAAGGAACCAACACGGGAAAATAATATTTTAGATTTAGTGTTAAGTAATAGGGAATCACAAATTAATGACATCGAAATAGGGAATGAGCTAGGGAACAGTGATCCACAAAGAAATCAGATTTAGCAAAGAATGGAATAGACCTGTAGGAGAAAATTCTGTTAAGTGCCAGATTTTCGAATAGCTGATTTTAATAGTCTAAGAAATTTTTTGGGTCAAATTGATTGGAAAGTCTTGGGTATGGGGTGTGGGCCGGTCTTGGAGCGAGACATGTACCCAGCGATAGGTGACGTAAACTGGGGATTTCGATATGGATTCAATTTATAACGTATTTAAGAATATTCTAAACAAGACAGGAACGTAGTATACCACACAAATTGAATAGATCGATTACTAATGACCCAAAGTGGATAACAAAGAATTGAAGACTCTTATAGGTAAAAAGAGAGCTTGGTACAAAAGGATTAAAAATGGGGAGGTCACTTTAGAACAGGAATTCGTACAACTAGTTAGAAATGTTTAAAAAAGAGATAAGGAAAGAAAAAAGAAACTATGAAGTTCGTATAGCAGGGCAAGCAAAGATAAATCCTAAAGTTTTTTCAGTTATATCGAACTAAGACTAGGGAAAGGATAGGTCCATTAAAGACTGAGACAGGTCAATAACAGATAGTGATGAAGAGATGAGCAGTATTTTTAATAAATATTTGTATCTGTATTTACCAATGAGGAACTTAACAATATGCCTTCAGCCGAACAAGTCTATGTGGGTGGGGACGAGGACAGGTTGACGAGTTTAGCAGTTACCAGGGAGGATGTTCTTAAACAAATAGTAAAACTCAAACCAAACAAATCCCCAGTGCCGGATGAAGTGTTGCCAGAGTGCTGAAAGAATGCAAAGAGGAGCTTTGTGACCCACTGTCAATCATATTTAATAAATCAATAGAGTCAGGCAGAGTGCCAGAGTTTTGGAAAGTTGCTAATGTGATACCAGTTTTTAAGAAAGGAGATAGAATACTTGCGTCTAACTATCGACCAATTAGCCTAACGTCTATTCTGGGAAAGTTACTCGAATCTATAATTAGCAAATAAATTCGTCCTCATCTTGAAAAACATAATTTAATAATTGAGTCGCAACATGGTTTTATAATGGCAGTTCATGTTTAACAAATTTGTAACCTTTTTATTCTAGCATAGTTGAGGCAGTAGATTAAGGATTGTGATGTTGTGTACCATTGACTTTAGCAAAGCTTTTGATACAATTCCACATGAAAGACTGATTAAAAAGAAAAAGATAGAGGCTCATGGTATTGGGGGTGCTATATTAAGCTGGATTAGGGCATGGCTATATCAAAGGAAACAGAGAGTTAGTATAAATGGAGTCAAGTCAGAGTGGGAAAATGTTGTAAGTGGAGTGCCTCAAGGCTCTGTCTTGGGACCTCTGTTGTTATAATATATATAAATGATTTAGATTCAGGTTTGAGTAGCAACATTTGCAAATTTGCCGATGATGATACGAAAATCGGTAGGGAAATTAATTCGGAGGAGGACTCACTATCACTTCAAGTTGATCTAGATAGGGTTTTGAAATGGTCAAAGGACTGGCAGATGCAGTTTAATGCTGACAAATGTAAAGTTCTGAGGCTAGGCTAGGTAATGATGATAGAGTTACAAGATACGAGCAATATGGTGTTGAGATTGCGAAAGTCGGATTGCGAAAGGGATCTGGGAGTTATAATTAGTAAGAATTTAAAACAAAAGGATCAATGCATAAATGTTCGTAATAAGGCAAATCGGACACTCGGATTTATTAATCGCAGCGAAGTAACAAGACACCTGGTGTGGTTCTCAAGCTATATATTGTTCTGGTTAGGCCCCATTTAGATTATGCAGTTCAGTTTTGGTCGCCATATTATAGAATGGATAT